>JAWPHD010007481.1:0-128537 GCA_037043455.1 Cyrtodaria siliqua | reverse complement strand
TTTTTGTAGTATTATCAATTAACAAATTTGAAACATCATATGAACATTTATTGATAGTCTCGGAGAGGAACATATATTGAAAACTGCTACTAAGTTGTATGTAAAAATAAGTATTATTTGCATGACATAGACACCGGTACTACTTTTATCACTGCGTGACTGCACGGGGAAATGAGGTAAATCTGAATTGTACAGCTGCACAACCATTGCCAGATAATTGATAAATACATTTACCTGTGGATTAATTTACCTGTTCAAAGTTTTCTACATCATCAAATAAAATTGTATTCTCACTTTTCATAGATATTGCAATGTGTGAATTGTAAATATCTATTGTTGTGTATTGATTGCGAATCATTTAAATAAACATGTTCATGAAACAAAACATGGCCAGAGAACTTTTAATTATTTATTGTTAATGAAATAGTTTGGCTGGGTTCTTATAGAGTCATTTGACCTTTGACTAAAAAATCCAAGAGTCAGAACTAAAATGCCAAGAGTCATTTATGTAAGCCGAACAAAACAAAGCGCAGAAAACAAAGCGCCGTTTTATTAGCTCAACTATGGGACTATTCCATGGCCTGTTGTCCTTTGCCCATCCGTCGTCCGTTACCTGTTTGATGTCAACAGTACAGCAACTTCATTTTGCATCTGATCTTTCTCAAACTTGGCCGTAAACCGGGCGGTCCCGTGTATCGGTCTATCAACCGAGCACGTTAAAGAACCATAGGAATCTATTCGATAATAAGAGTAGGGCAGGTTCCCGGATTCCTATGTATCCTTCCCCTCTCTCTGGGGTGGCTCTAAATAACCTGTACTGTGATGATGAGCCGTTAAACAACATTCAATTCAATTCAAACTTGGCCAGTCTTAATATCCATAAGAGCTCGGACGAGTTAAAAAACCACCAATATCGGACAATTAACTTCGTAGTTATGGCCCTTTAATATAATGAAAAATGCTATATTTTGCCTTGTCAATACTCAAGCACCTTCATTTTATATCAGATCTTTACCAAACTTGGCCAGAGTGATAATATCAGTGAAAGCTCGGACAAGTTAGAAAAACACCAGTATCTAAAAATAACACCAGAGTTATGGCTCTTAATTTAATAAAAAAAACACTATATGTTGCCTTATCAATATTCTAGTGACTTCATTTTATATCTGATCTTTACCAAACTTAACCAGTGTCTGAATTATCAATGAAAGCTTAATCGAGCTCCAAAACCACCAAAATTGGATAATAACTTGCAAATTTACTGCATTAAAAGCTTGAAATATGGAACGCTTGTTGATCAAACTGTCAATCATGGTAACTTGATACAGAAAAGATGCACACAGTTATTTGCCAGTGCTGAAAATTTCAAAATGCATTGCCCAAATTAGCTCTCTGATTTATAGTATTTTGGTCTAATTAAGGGGTAATAAAACACAGTCACACCCCATAACCAATTAGTCCATCAATTCACACTGACATAGACTCATAAACTTCAAAGTAGATTATCACAACAATAACATTGCAATTGAAACCATTACCGGTAAATGGCACGCTAGCTCCACCTTTATTGTACGTTGATGCGATATATGATCGGGTCTAGAGGCGATGAGAGGGCACCTGGCAATGTGGCAATCGATTGTGCCAGCGCGTGC
The DNA here is from genome assembly GCA_037043455.1 of Cyrtodaria siliqua. Lineage (NCBI taxonomy): Eukaryota > Metazoa > Mollusca > Bivalvia > Adapedonta > Hiatellidae > Cyrtodaria > Cyrtodaria siliqua. Next base: position 126,885 of record JAWPHD010007481.1, on the reverse strand, counting down.
TTTGTATTGTAATGTAGAGACGATCAACGGGTAAGGTAGATTGGTGCATCGTCTCAAATTTATGTGCGTCAAAAAAACGCAAAACATAAAATATTATATCAGGCATCATATTGAGAGTTTTTTAGCTCGTATAAGACATATCAAAGTATAAGACATGTCAAAGTATAAGACATGTCAAAGTATAATGTCAAAGTATAAGACATGTTTAAGTATAAGACATGGCACTTTTTTCGCAGAAAATAATAAATTGCAAACCTGTACAGTATACATGAACATGTTGTTATGTACAAACTATTTTAACATTGCATACAGTAACCACCAGTCCTGTCATACAATTATTTAGTTATCGTTATGCAAACTTTTGCACATATTTAATCTCTAAATTTATTTGTAGTACTTGTAAATCTACATTTAGTATCTACTTAAACTAGTAATTAAATGCATGTTTTTCAGAATGATATATGTTACAATCATTGTGTACTTAGAATATCCCAGCACTTTGTATATTTTGTGTTGTATTGTGAAAAAAACAGCAACACATCGTTTTAAACCGTTATGCTTTGTCTTAAGCATCTGATGCCGAAGACCTGTATAGCACCTCCTCCTCTCCCCTCTCACCCCCACCCCATCTCAGACATTTCCTCTTGCATCAAGAATCCATCATGAGTATCCACGTGAGAAATCTCACCCGAGGAGTCAGAATTTCAATCAGGGACAAGGCTCTGCTGAGTGTGAGATTTCCCTATTTCAGTTGATAAACTCATGATGGATTATTTTTCTCCCATTTATATGCGCTTAGTACAGGCATGCTTTAATAACTGTATTTGATTTAACGCTAGAATAAGGTGACGTCACCAACGGGATGTCATGATGTTTCATGTAAGAGTCTCGAGTCATGTGAGATTATAAGAATCTTTCATGGGTATCCGGTGAAGATAGGGAATTCCAACCCCGATGTGTAAGCGATTTAAACACTTATACTGAGGGTTGGAATTCCCTATCTGAACCGAATACCCATGATAGATTCTTTTTCTTGCATATCAGAGACTTTTTCTTGCATATCAGAGACATGTTGTGTGTTGATGCCGCCACCTATAAACATTTTGCATGTTTTCCTGCATACCGATGTTGGTGCGTGCGTGAATTTTATCACGACCCTAGGGTGAGATGGAAATATCTAGCCCCGGTAAAATGACAGATATCCTTGCAAGAAAACCCTACCTCACATGACTAGAAATGGGAGAAAACAACATCACCTCCATCGCCATCCCAGCAGCTGAGCAGATGTTCAGTCTACACTGAAGCTTTCTCACTTGTTGGTAATCAATGTAAAATACATGCAAGTTATTAATACAAAGGTGCAGTATTGTGCTACTGACATCAGAAATCATCGTAAACCAAGCATACAAGTATCAACCTTGCATTACAGATTTTATGAATACACTTAATGGTGTATATTTTGTCTTTTCAAAGTCAGGATGCAGTGTTGGTTCGGGGCTGTGTCTGTGAATATATTTAAAAGGCCATGTCTTTTTTTTATTTGTCTCCCACCCACTTTGTCTCCTTGCCCTGCCCCTTTGTCTCCTTGCCCCATTCCCTTTGTTTCCACCCCATTTAGTAATGGAGTACAACTGTTCCAAAATGTGCCTATTTGTGGCGGGATACGGACTTAAGTGAAAGCTAGCTGCTGCGTAAAAGCCCTGTACAAAAAGCTGTATTTTGGTTAATAAAATAAAAACAACAGCAAAACTTAGCTGACATGATATGTCTATTGTTTTCAGGTAAGCGCTGTGCGTGAAGTGGTGACAGACAAAAGTAACAATGAGATTGTCCTGGTGCTACAGTATTACGATTACGATGTAGAGAAAACAATACAGGCATATATAGAAGGTATAGCTCATTTTGTACTTGAATTTGTTATACCCACGCAAACAAAGTTTGAGAGGGAATATATAGGAGTCACTGGGGTGGGCGGTCTGTTGAATCTTGTGGAGCGAACTACTTTTACAGTTTTCAAGATATTGAAACTTTGTATACATGATTAAAATGAAGTGAAGATATGCGCGACAAAATTTTGGGCTGGCTCGGTCAATTCCATGCAGAGTTATTGCTCTTGAACTTAGTCAAAATTGCTATTCAGCATGTGCAATTCTTCCGAGCGAAATATAACAGTTATTAAGATATTGAATTAAAACTTTGTGTAGGCGATCATCATGAATTGTAGATATGGATGACACAATTTTGATGCAGCTCAGTCAGTTCCATGCAGAGTTGCCCTTGCACGTAGTAACCATTGCTTTATTCAGCATATGCAATCTTGAGGAGTGAACTACTTTTACAGTTTGGAAGATATTGAATTAAAACTGTGTGTACATGATAAACATAAAGTGTACATGTACGTGACACACATTTGGTGTGGCTCAGTCAATGCCATGCAGAGTTATTGCCCATGATCTTACTAAAAAATTGTTTGCAGGGGTATTTATTCACCTTAGTGATTTATCACCTTCAGTGATAGTTCTAGTTTACAGTTTGGCGTCAGTTTACAGTATGGCTTCAGACTTCAGTTTACATTTTGGCTATGGTTTATAGTTTGGCTATAATTTATTAATTGACAATGGTTTACAGTTTGGCTATAATTTATAGATTGACAATGGTTTACAGTTTGGCTATAATTTACAGTTTGGCTATAATCTACAGATTGACAGTGGGTTACAGTTTGGCTATAATTTACAGATTGACAGTGGTTTACAGTTTTGCTATGGTTTACAGTTTTGAATGGTTTACAGTTGTGTGAATGGAGTGCAGATTGACAATGGTTTACAGTTGGCTATGGTTTACAGTTTGGCTATAATTTACAGATTGATAATGTTTTACAGTTTGGCAGTGGTTTACATTTTGGCTATAATTTACAGATTGACAGTGGTTTACAGTTTGGCAATGATTTACAGTTTGGTAATGGCTTACAGTTTGTGAATGATTTACAGTTGTGTGAAGGGTTTACATTTTGGCAGCAATGCTTTACAGTTTGGCTATGGTTTACAGTTTGGCAGCAATGGTTTACAGTTTGGCCATGGTTTACTGTTTGGCTATGGTTTACCGTTTGGCTATGGTTTACAACTTGGCCATAGTTTACAGTTTTGCTATGGTTTACAGTCTGGCAGCAATGGTTACAGTTTTGCTATGGTTTACAGTTTGGCAGCAATGGTTTACAGTTTGGCAATGGTTTACATTTTGGCAGTAATGGTTTACAGTTTGGCAGCAATGTTTACTGTTTGGCAGCAATGGTTTACCAGTTTCACTATTATTTACAGATTGATAATGGTTTATAGTTTGGCTATGGTTTGCAGCTTGGCTATGATTTACAGTTTGGGTAATGGCTTACAGTTTGTGAATGATTTACAGTTGTGTGAAGGGTTTACATTTTGGCAGCAATGCTTTACAGTTTGGCTATGGTTTACCAGTTTGCAGCAATGGTTACAGTTTGGCCATGGTTTACTGTTTGGCTATGGTTTACCGTTTGGCTATGTTTACAACTTGGCCATAGTTTACAGTTTTTGCTATTGGTTTACAGTTTGGCAGCAATGGTTTACAGTTTTGCTATGGTTTACAGTTTGGCAGCAATGGTTTACAGTTTGGCAATGGTTTACATTTTGGCAGTAATGGTTTACAGTTTGGCAGCAATGGTTTACAGTTTGGCAGCAATGGTTTACAGTTTCACTATTATTTACAGATTGATAATGGTTTATAGTTTGGCTATGGTTTGCAGCTTGGCTATGATTCACAGTTTGACTGGTTTACAGTTTGTATGTGGTTTACAGTTTGGCTATCATTCACAGCTTGACTGGTTTACAGTTTGTATGTGGTTTACAATTTGGTTTGGTTTGGTTTACAGGGTATGGTTTACAGTTTGTTCTAAGTGTGTAAAGTTTGACTGTGGTTACAGTTTGGACCATGGTATCTTCTGGATATGGTTTACAATTTGGCAGCAATAGTTTACAGTTTGGCTAAGGCTATCACTACCTAACCTGGAACCAATTTATAAGTTGATTCTTTCACTTATGCGTCACTGTACTTCCGAATTTGAGATGAATGTTGTAGACTAGAAAGTGTCCTTTCTTACAATTAGGTAGGGATGTCTGGGTGTCACCAACGCAACAAGGGTTAGATTCATCGTCTGGCTTCCACTCACATCATGATCACATTGTGCTGCCGTCAGTAGTGATTTGTATAATCAAAAGTCATAATTAAGTTTGTCATGTATCAGTATGGAAGTGACTGGCAGATGATAAAACCAACATTTGTTCTGCCTTTACATCCTATACCTCACATACTCAGTAAATCCGGGAATCTTAACCTGCAAAGTCCAAAGCTTATCTCTTCAGTAACCAATATGTATGTAAATTGAATGATTAATTGTATTTGATAAAATAACTTTATGTTTGGGGTGTAATACATAAAGCCATTATATAATAAATATCATATAATACACTAGTGTAATAAATATGCAAATGAAAGCAGATCATGACTCAGTGTCAAACGAGGCACTTCTGATGTTCGCTGTCGTATTGAAAATACTGTTTATCATTTCTTTTCTAACATATTTCCATTGAATAGTCAACGTTTCATCATTTCTGTTCTACAGATGGTGCCAAGGCAGCTCTCACCGAATGGCATTACTCAGGAACAAAGGTAAGTAGCATGGTAGATAGGTCATTTGATATAACGATAGGTCAGACAATATCTAGGTCAATCAAACTTTTGGTAAATCAGCCTTCCTTGTCAGAAAACCTAAAGTTAGATTACCTGACCTGATAAAAGGTGATTGACCTGACCTTAAATATACCGATTGTTGGGATAAATTAAACCCAGTGTCAGACATGAGAGGAGGTAAAGACACTGAGTTCAGTTCTCGCCTCTCACCACTCTGCGTTAGAATCCCGCTGGGAGCTCCACTTGTGAGAAAATCTCAATTCTTACAGATGGCAGGAGGTTAGACCCAGGAATAAGTGGGTGGTCTGCCTCTGCCACTAAAAACTTCAGTCATACGTAGCCTAAAATGTAAAATGTGCTGAAAAAAGAAAGATGTTCAACACCAAACAAACCATCTATAAATGACCGATGATGACCAATGATCGTCCTGCGAATTTAATATATGCATTGTGAATCACTGTTTGCTAAAGGTAATCACTGTCAGCTGTGAATCACTGTCAGCTGTGAACCACGGCAAGCTATTATAAACCACTGTAAGCTGTTGTGAATCGCTGTTAGCTATTGTGTAGTGAACCATTGTTAGCTATTGTGAATCTATGTTAGCTATTGTGAATCTATGTTAGCTATTGTGTAGTGAACCATTGTTAGCTATTGTGTAGTGAACCATTGTTAGCTATTGTGAACCACGGCAAGCTATTATAAACCACTGTAAGCTATTGTGAACCAATGTTAGCTATATTGTGAATCTATGTTAGCTATTGTGAATCTATGTTAGCTATTGTGTATCTCTGTTAGCTATTGTGAATCTATGTTAGCTATTGTGAATATGTTAGTTATTGTGTGAATCTAAGTTAGCTATTGTGAATCTATGTTTTCTATTGTGAATAACTGTTAGCTATTGTGTATCACTGTTAGCTATTGTGAATCTATATTAGCTATTGTGAATCCTATTGTGAATCTATGTTAGCTATTGCGTATCACTGTTAGCTATTGTGAATCTATATTAGCTATTGTGAATCCTATTGTGAATCTATGTTAGCTATAGCGGAGGCATGGCTGATGGGAAACTTCGTTCTTTATCTCATCTCCCTCTGAAGTTGCTGTCCTCATATAATCTAATCAGGGTGGCCACACACTCTGGAAAACAGGGAAAACAGGGAAAAGGGTGAAAAAAAAATCCCTGCAGGGAAAAATCAGGGAATTTGAAATTTGCAAAAAATCAGGGAATTATCAGGGAATTTTACAAAGATTGGAGAGAACAAATCTTGGCTACTGGTAGCTTCTCTTCCTGACTTTATTAAAAAGCTGTATTTCTTCAAACTGTTAGCAATATATTAATAAAGCAATTTAAAACCTGTAAAACTCCAAAGATATGAGTAAAGAATGTGTTTGGCTTAATGGTGTGGCTATAAGGGGAGGTTGGAGGCCATACGTATACAGCTGTATTTGAGCTATATTCTCCGTGAAAAGATCAGGGAAAATCACCTTTCAGTCAGGGAAAAATCAGGGAATTATCAGGGAATTTCATTTTTGGATTTCTTTGGCCACCCTGTCTAATGAGCTGTGTTAACACGATGTAAAACAGACAGTTACATGCTTGAAAACTGTGTTTTGTAACAGAGTTCATGAAATAATCAATCTTAACCATACTCGTCTTACATCAAGCTACTACTAGAAGCATCAGTGATGGTTAAAGGTGAAAATGTGAACCCTGTTTGTCACAGATTACAAATCCTCATAATTTTTGTCAGCATATTTCAGATGTGATAGCATCATTGTAGTCACACATCCAGAGACATCTGTTTCTGCTGTGTCTGCAATAAACTAACTATATATATATATTCCGTATTTCTCCTATGTTTCTTCTGTGTTTGTAGTAAGCTATATATATATACCGTATAAATTGCTCCTAATAAGAGCACCTCCCTTCATAGTAGTGCCCGTCCCACCCTTTCAAAAATATAAATATTTTTTTCAAAAACAAGAAATAAATAAAAAATAAATGAAAGATCTTCAGAATTCAATACGTTTTCGATGTTTTATAACCCAAAATACAACCCCCCCACCCCCCCCCCCCCACCCCACACACACACACACAAAAAGTGTGTGTATTTTTTTCATTTTATAAGAGTGGCATTTTGCACAGCACGCAGGCACTACTATTTAATAGGGGAAATATGGTAAAAATAATAAAATGGTTTCAGATTTTTTAAATATTTTTACGTATCTTTATAAGATCTGTAAGCGTGGGAAATAATAAGCGCCTAATGTCTGTCAGTCACAGGCCTAATAACTATAATATCTTACGAGGTATGTGCAGAATTTGAAACTTTGCTGTTTTCAGAGAACGTGTTCTCAAATCGTTATTTGTGGTTGGAGATATTGCTATGACATGTGATTCTAATTCATATTTTTAAGACCAGAGACTTTCATTTACTTGTAGATTTAGATATTTTAGGAAGCTAGCAAATTAAAATTGCTGACTGCAACAAAGATTAAACGGAAATTATTTTAGAAAAAAATATTTTTTACATCATGTAGACTTGAAGTCACGGTGACTTTAATGTTTAAACATCAGTTCATCAGAGCAAAAAGGAAATTTAAAGCTCTACTGGTCAGTGACCGCAAAAGATTATGTGACATTGTGTCATCCATCCTTTAACTGGGTCATGTTTTCTAATTTTCTTACACATGCCTTCGACAAGTTTGATGAGCGCCTCCGTGGCCGAGGGGTTCACGACGTTGCGTTGCAAACCTTCTCGCCTCTCATCGCTGTGGGTTCGAAACACAATGGGATTTTTATGGATGGCGGAAGGTGTACAGTACTGGTTCTACCCAGGAAAAGTGGATAGTCAGCCTCCACCACAAACAAATCGACCGTCATATATAACGTTACATGTGTTGAATATATATGACTTAAAACACCATACAAACAAACGAACAATTGACAAGTTTGACCATTACGATTGAACATAACCATCCAACTTTTCTCTGTTAATTGTTATGATAGCACTTGCCTTTGACAAGTTTGATTCGTTTTTGTGTCGCCTGTGTAGTATGGCAGACACTTAGGGCTCACTTTGTCGTCTTCCGTCACACTTAACCTGCAGCCTAACCTTGGCCATAACTTGAAAAATATTTGACCTATGTTCATAAAACTTCACACACATCTTCATCTTAACTCAAGGAATGTCGTCGTATCGCCTGTATTGAATATGTATTAGCTAATCATAGGTGTGATCCAATCAAATTGTATTGTTTTGACACACCTCCTTGCAATTTAAGTGTATCGTTAACTCCGACATCTGACGAGGAGGCAAATAAAAACACAAGAAGATCCCACTAATTAATATCCTGCCGACCGATGAGGATAAAGGGAAGTGTCTTGCCCAAGATGCATTTTTCAAAGCAGTGCTTCTGTAGAGCAGAGTTCCTGTTGTAGAACTCTTGTTTCTTTATCTAATATTGACCATTCTGGGGTTTTTTTCAGCCGGTGAAAAAGAAGCGTAACAAAAAGAAATCTCAGGTTTCACAGCAGCTTGATGTACCCAAGTCTCCTGAGAGTATTTCCAGTGAATCGGGGTCAGCAGCAAGCTTTATGGTAAATGGGGATGCAACAAAGGAACCAATTCTGAATGGCGTGTTAGACCTAGGTGAGTGTGGATGCTACAACATTTGAATATTCTTTTTGCTAGTAGCGTATTAAATAAAATCAAAATTAAATACATTTTCGATCAAATCTAGACTTTTAATTGGCACATATGCATTATTTTGTGACCTCAACACATGGATAGAGTTTGGAAGAACAAGTTTGTTGTGAAATTTTGCAGTTTAGTTTTTTGAAGCTAGTTTTAAATTGACCGAAACAATGCCACTGTTATCCATGGATGATTGATCCATTAATATTTTCACTTTAACTTAAAACAAATACCTATGTGATACTCTGGCAAGCGGGAATGGTGCTATAGAGCATTTTTTATAACTATACAGTTGACTGTGAACCATTCTAACTTTATTATCTTCAGGAGTTATCATTGTGTTTTTATCTGCTAACATATGTATGTTTTTGTCACAGAAACTGACATCCCCAAATCCAGCCCGCCATTAACGAACGGCCATGTATCTCCCACGCTCCACCCAGAGGCGTCAAGTAAATACAACACACCGTTTGCCGACACTAAAATAAACACAAACAGCAACGACAATAGCAGCACAAATTCTGTGATAAAAACTGAGCCGGAGGTGAAGGCTGCCGTAAACAAGCAAGTTGAGTCGACGAGTGGTGCCAAAGAGAAATCTCCAAGTCCCCAACCCCAACGACAGCCGCACGGTAACAGACAACGACAACATTCAGGTCAGTTTTGTTTTCTGGTTTCATTCGTCTATGTAGAAGAGGCCTCAGTAGCTCAGTGGATAAGGTCTTGGCTTTAGAGCTCGCTCCCTGGTGGAGGAATGTCTGATGGAAACTTCATTTTTCATCTCATCTCCTTCTTAGGTTGCTGTCACAATGTAACTTAATATGATGTGTTAACGGGACGTAAACCCCATTTCATTATCTTTAACTATAAAATCTTATGCATGCGTACGTTTAGTTATTTTTTCCCCTCACGCCTTGCAAAGTGATATTTTTTGCTGCTGTGTGCTTATGGCGGTATCGGAGCCACAATGTTGCATCTCCATATAGAAAAGAAGTGTGATACGATCTTGTGGGCTATCTAAATCATATAAATACTTTTTGAAGTTTCAGGGCTTTTTTTAATATATTTGGAAGTTTCAGGGCTTTTTTTAATCCATTTAAGCTAAAGAAATTCCGCCTCTTCCCAAGTGTGATACGATCCATATAGAACAGAAGTGTGATACGATCTTGTGGGCTATCTAAATCATATAAATACTTTTTGAAGTTTCAGGGCTTTTTTTAATATATTTGGAAGTTTCAGGGCTTTTTTTAATCCATTTAAGCTAAAGAAATTCCGCCTCTTCCCAAGTGTGATACGATCCATATAGAACAGAAGTGTGATACGATCTTGTGGGCTATCTAAATCATATAAATACTTTTTGAAGTTTCATGGCTTTTTTAAATATATTTTGAAGTTTCAGGGCTTTTTTAAACCTATTTAAGCTTAAGAAATTCGGCCTCGTCCAAAGTGTGATACGATCCATATAGAAAAGAACTGTGATACGATCTTGTGGGCTATCTAAATCATATAAATACTTTTTGAAGTTTCAGGGCTTTTTTTAATATATTTTGAAGTTTCAGGGCTTTTTTTAACCTATTTAAGCTTAAGAAATTCGGCCTCTTCCCAATTGCAAAAACCTCTATACTTTCCCAGTCAGACTTTACATTGCTTGTATGTTAAAATCATTGCAAAATTCAATACTTGATTAATATTATACCTGAAGCATATTATACCCCCACCCCATTATTGTGAATAAATGGATCTAGCTTTACACATTGTACATTACAGGATCTAGCTGTACACATTGTGAATTACAGGATTTAGCTTTACACATTGTACATTACAGGATCTAGCTGTACACATTGTGAATTACATGATCTAGCTTTACACACTGTAAATTACAGGATCTAGCTTTACACATTGTAAATTACAGGATCTAGCTTTACACATTGTACATTACATGATCTAGCTTTACACATTGTACATTACAAGATCTAGCTGTACACATTGTGAATTACAGGATCTAGATTTACACGTGGTAAATTACAGGATCTAGCTGTACACATTGTGAATTACAGGATCTAGCTTTACACACTGTAAATTACAGGATCTAGCTTTACACATTGTAAATTACAGAATCTAGCTTTACACATTGTACATTACATGATCTAGCTTTACACATTGTAAATTACAGGATCTAGCTTTACACATTGTGAATTACAGGATCTAGCTTTACACATTGTAAATTACAGGATCTAGCTGTACGCATTGTGAATTACAGGATGTAGCTTTACACACTGTAAATTACAGGATCTAGCTTTACACATTGTACATTACAGGATCTAGCTTTACACATTGTACATTACAGGATCTAGCTGTACACATTGTGCATTACAGGATCTAGCTTTACACGTTGTGAATTACAGGATCTAGCTTTACACACTGTAAATTACAGGATCTAGCTTTACACACTGTGAATTACATGATCTAGCTTTACACACTCTAAATTACATGATCTAGCTTTACACATTGTACATTACAGGATCTAGCTTTACACATTGTGAATTACAGGATCTAGCTTTACACATTGTAAATTACAGGGTCTAGCTGTACGCATTGTGAATTACAGGATGTAGCTTTACACACTGTAAATTACAGGATCTAGCTTTACACATTGTACATTACAGGATCTAGCTTTACACATTGTATATTACAGGATCTAGCTGTACACATTGTGAATAAATGGATCTAGCTTTACACATTGTACATTACAGGATCTAGCTGTACACATTGTGAATTACAGGATCTAGCTTTACACACTGTAAATTACAGGATCTAGCTTTACACACTGTGAATTACATGATCTAGCTTTACACACTCTAAATTACATGATCTAGCTTTACACAGGGTAAATTACAGGATCTAGCTTTACACATTGTACATTACAGGATCTAGCTGTACACATTGTGAATTACAGGATCTAGCTTTACACATTGTACATTACAGGATCTAGCTGTACACATTGTGAATTACAGGATCTAGCTTTACACATTGTGAATTACAGGATCTAGCTTTACACACTGTAAATTACAGGATCTAGCTTTACACACTGTGAATTACATGATCTAGCTTTACACACTCTAAATTACATGATCTAGCTTTACACATGGTACATTACAGGATCTAGCTTTACACATTGTACATTACAGGATCTAGCTGTACACATTGTGAATTACAGGATCTAGCTTTACACATTGTGAATTACAGGATCTAGCTTTACACACTGTAAATTACAGGATCTAGCTTTACACACTGAATTACATGATCTAGCTTTACACACTGTAAATTACATGATCTAGCTTTACACATTGTACATTACAGGATCTAGCTGTACACACTGTGAATTACAGGATCTAACTTTGCACATTGTGAATTACAGGATCTAGCTTTACACACTGTAAATTACAGGATCTAGCTTTACACATTGTAAATTACAGGATCTAGCTTTACACATTGTACATTACAGGATCTAGCTGTACACATTGTGAATTACAGGATCTAGCTTTACACATTGTAAATTACAGGATCTCACGGACGTGGTCAAGTAGATAACAAACAGAGGACGTCCAGTAACTCATCTGTTGGACATGGTCAAGTAGATAACAAACAGAGGACGTCCAGTAACTCATCTGTTGGACATGGTCAAGTAGATAACAAACAGAGGACGTCCAGTAACTCATCTGCTGGGGATGGACTATCGGGGAATAAACATGGTAAGGAATGACTGGTATATCGTTACGTTGGGATACAGAGAAAGTACTTCAAACTGAGTCTATATTGTTGCCTTGAGATCAGAGTATGTATGGGTTTAACGTTGCCACTGGTTTACAATGCCGTAGACACATGACATGATACCCCACCCAGTCGAATTATACTGACACCGGGCCAACCAGTCCAACCTCTAAACTTTATATGCTGAAACGACAAGCAAAGGCTACCACTAAACTGTATATGCTGAAACGACAAGCAAAGGCTACCACTGAACTTTATATGCTGAAACAACAAGCAAAGGCTTCCACTAAACTTTATATGCTATAACGACAAGCAAAGGCTACCACTAAACTTTATATGCTGAAACGACAAGCAAAGGCTACCACTGAACTTTATATACTGAAACGACAAGCAAAGGCTACCACTAAACTTTATATGCTGAAACGACAAGCAAAGGCTACCACTAAACTTTATATGCTGAAACGACAAGCAAAGGCTACCACTAAACTTTATATGCTGAATTGACACGCAAGGGAACTACTTGTACCAGTTTTAGGAAGTCTTGTATTTATGGATCAAACTCATGACCTCCCACATGCGAGGTGGACCGTTCTACCACTAACTGCCACCAGAAACACTTTCCTGGACTGTTCTACCACTAACTGCCACAAGAAACAGTTCCCTTTGTAGAAACAATACAAATCATGACATGGGATTACTATCGGCTAATTCATGATGCAAGCTAGGTAAATTGTTCATTTTTCACTTTATGTATTACAGGATCTCTCGGACATGGGCACGGTCACTTGGACAACAGACAAAGGACGTCCAGTACCTCATCTGTGGGTGAAGGGCTGTCGGGGAAGAAACATGGACATAGTATGATTATAATTACTTGGTGTAGTTAAAACTAATTGACACTTTCCCATTCATGTTAAAAGCATGTGCATTATCAGCTGGCTATAGACAATCGGGGGAAGAATAATTCAGCTTATATTAGTGTTATGTCATAAAAAATAGCAACATTTTGTCTTATGCTTGTACCATACTTGACATAGTATGTTCGTCTGTCCAACTCCTCTGAAACTACTGAATGGATTTTCATGAAACAGAAATGTTGCCCATGAAGTCTAGTTGATCCTAGCAAAAATTCATGTTGATGTGAAAAATCAAGATGGCCGCCAAATCTAAAAATAGATTTTTAAAAAACTTCACAGGAAAATTGCTCTTGATGTCTAATTGATCCTAGCAAAATTTCAGGTCGGCCGGAAATTCAAGATGGCCGCCACGGCCAAAAATAGATTCTAAAAATAGACAAAAAAACAAGTTTGTAGCGACTACTTCTTGAAAACTATAAGTGATATTGATATGCGTCTTTTCCTAAAATGATCAGTATGACATGATGTTGATCCTTGTCGAAAATTATTTTGATTTGACGTTAAACATGGCTGCCAGCGGCCATCTTTGTTTACATAGAGTTATATAATGAAAACTTGTAGCGACTACTCCCCTGAAACTACTTGACAGATTTTCATGAAACTTCACAGGAATGCTGATCTAGCTATCAAAAACCTATCAGTAGAGTTCAAGGTCATTAACCTCTTGTTTCTGTTTTCATTCCTTAAATTTTACAAAATCCTTTAAGCATCTGACCTTTTTTGTCACCCTACGGATTCGAATCCCACTGGGAGCTCTACTTGTAAGTGAGGAAGTGTCGATTCTTACGGATGACGGGAGGTGTACAGTACTGGTTCTAACCAGGAAAAGTGGGTGGTCTGCCTCCACCACAAAAAAATCGACCGTCATATATAACCTTACATGTGTTGAAAATGACGTAAAACACCATACAAACAAACAAGCTGACCATTTTTAGCTCCATCGGGCAAAGGTCAGTTGAGTTTATGTCGGGAAATTCATCCGGTGACTGTCCGTCAACATTCATCTGGTGTCCGTCCATCAACATTTATCCGGTGTCCGTCCATCAACATTCATCCGGTGTCTGTCTGTCAACATTCACCCGGTGTCTGTCCATCAACATTAATCCGGTGTCTAACCATCAACATTTATCCGGTGTCTGTCCGTCAACATTCATCCAGTGTCTGTCCGTCAACATTCATCCGGTGTCTGTCCGTCAACATTTATCCGGTGTCTGTTCATCAACATTCATCCGGTGTCTGTCCGCCAACATCAATCCGGTGTCCGTCCGTCAACATTTATCCGGTGTCCGTCCGTCAACATTCATCCGGTGTCTGTCCGTCGACATTCATCCGGTGTCTGTCCGTCAACATTTATCCGGTGTCTGTCCGTCAACATTCATCTGGTGTCTGTCCGTCAACATTCATCCGGTGTCTGTCCGTCAACATTTATCCGGTGTCTGTCCGTCAACATTCATCTGGTGTCTGTCCGTCAACATTCATCCGGTGTCTGTCCGTCAACATTTATATTGTTTACACAATATCTTTTTCCTTTTTTTGACCAACTAATATTTGAAGATTTGTTTCTGTGAGATATTGCACACAAAAGTACAAGTCATGAATGTGTGTCTAGCACAGCGATTGGGTGGGAAACAACATTTTTGACCAAAAAAGGGAAATAATTCATGGCTGTGGTGTCCAGCAACTTCTGTGACTGTGACAGTGGAACACATATTTCATTAGTACTAATTCCGGTAAAAACTGTGTAGAAAATGAACCCTTAAGTCGCGGTTAGGCTTATACAGGGTGACGGCGACACGCTGGCAGTTACTAAATTTAAACACGTAAACAGATGAGGAAATATTAGGAACTCAGCAGGTTTGAACCTATGTATTTACATATATCCCCGACTCAATCCCACTACACACCTCCATCCTTTAACAGGATATTTGTCACCCTACAAATATCACACAACTCAGGTCCCTAGATAACTCAGCTAAACAGCCTCCAACAAGAAATATCCTGGTCACGGCACCAATGTAAACAGACGAGGAAAAATTAGGAACTCGGCGGGTTTGAACTCCGAACGATTTCATGTAAAGCGGATGCTCTAGTGATATCGCCATAAAAGCTAGCTCAACAGAGAGACACTTATAAACCTATCTATTTACTAATACCCCCGACTGAATCCTACTACATACATTTAACAATAGAAAATACAGTAGAAGCAAGACAATTGTATGAATTATCACAACAACAAAAAAAACATAACAAGGTTCGTTTTATTATAATTGTGTTACATTTTGTTACAGTTTTGGAAAGATCAGCTAAAGACCTCCATAGACAGACCGTGTCCCTGGAGAGACTGAGTCTGATGTTTGATGAAGAAGTTGACAAGAGTTACAAGAGGGTCAAATCAGTTTTTGATGACATCAGAAACTGGTAACTATTCTTAAGCAATGAACACTCGCAACAGCAATAATTATGTCTCGCCCCACGAAGTAGTAAGGGACACATTGTTTTTGGCCTTTCCGTCCCTCTGTCCGTCCGTCGTCTGTCCGTCACAAATCTTGTCTGCATTATTCCTGCTTAATGGCTTATTATATTTTGATGAATTTGATGTATGAAGCATCAGTATAATGTCTAGTTGTGCATATCTGATTTTGAGTTCAGTAGATCAAAGGTCAAGGTCACCTTGACCCGATAATGAAAAACCTTGTCAAATCTGATCTGCACTACTCCTAAACGGCATGTTGGATTTTGACAAAACTTTGTACAAAGCATATGATGTCTAGTACATTTCTAGACTAAGGGTATTTCAAGTCTTAAAAGCCTTAAAAGCCCTAATATTGTCACGAAGTGTTAGAGAATCATGCACATCCATTAACAGTTTGTCTGAGATCACATTATACAGTCAGACCTGTATTTAGAGACCACTAAAAGGTAGTGTAGCGTCTCCGTGGGCGAATGGTTGACGTTGCGTTGTAAACCTTCGCCTCTCACCGCTGCGGTTTCGAATCCTACTAGGAGCTCGACTTGTAAGTGAGGACGTGTCGATTCTTACAGATGGCGGGAGGTGTTCAGTACTGGTTCTACCTAGGAAAATTGGGTGGTCTGCCTCCACCACAAAAAAATCGACCTCATATATAACCTTACATGTGTTGAAAATGACGTAAAACAACATACAAACAAACTAAAAGGTAGAGCAAAATTGGTCTCCTGACACATGTGGTCAGTTAATACATGTGCTTTTTAATTTGAATAAAACAATAACATTGGTAACTAAAACTTTAGAAATATATTTGACTCTGTATTGTTTCAGGTGTTACTGAAAAGTATTATAAACAAACGTATTTATGTTTCAGTTGGAATGCAAGAGAAGCGGAGATAATCAGAGAAATGAACATAGTGCGAGACACAGGCAGTAAGAGTTACATCCCTTTGATGAAGGTTAAAGAAACTAACCCACCAAATAAAAACAAAATTACACCACAAAACCATTTATCAAAATTCTGTCCAGGTGTTCAGGTCATATAATAATGTATATGTGCTGATTAAAAGTAAAGTTATTTTTACTGGTTCTTAAAATATAAACTGGCAACTCTTAATTTGACACTCCAGTTTTGGGGTTTGGCCTGGCTGGTTAAAGCTGTTTATATTGTGTCTAGAGAGTTTGGATTCTCAAAATATGTACCTAAGTTACTAATCACAGTCTGAATATGCGTTAGACAAATGAAACTTGCTTCTTTTCATGCTGTTTTGCCAGTATAAATTCATCTTTATATGAAATAGGAAAAAAAGTATTTTGATGCGCATTATACAAGGAAACAACTTATTTTACCCAGGTTCGACCTCTAAGAATGGGGTGCGCACTATACTCTGGTGTACACTATACACAATAAAATACGGTAAATGAATTTGAAAAGAAAAAAGATGCCTCAATACATGGTCTGATTGCTTTTCAGGAGAAACGTTTGCCATGAGACAACGTCTGGCTGCTGATCTTAAAGTGCAAATTGATAGAGAGAGAATGAGCGAAACAGAACTGGCCGAGTTGAGAAACAATATCAAAGTAAGTTGTGTGTATCAACTTTAGTCTGTTATGTCCTTCACCCCGCTACATATATATAATGGACTGTTCTTTCTTCGATTTAAGACCATTCCATTGATGTGACAAAGGGGTGTTTTGGGGGTAACGACTAATCAGCAGCCGGACCTTGTAAACCCTGATTAACCTCACAGGCTGATCTCTGTTTACAATGGACACAAAGGCTATTATAGTCGTGCTTAGCGGGTTAAGGGTTAATTGAAATGATGGGGTAATGGATTTGTTTTGGCATATGCTTGGTCAAGACGGACAAATCGTCCCAATCTGTCAACTAATATAGCCACCTTTACTAAAAATAGAAAATCTTAAAACGACTTCTTCTTACGAACTGTTGAGTAGCATTTGATGATGCTACAGGAAGCATCCTTGCACCGTCCTCTCTCATTCTCATGAACCAATGACCCAATTTTTTTGAAACTTAACCAAAAGCATTGTCTCATAACTCTTTCTCAGAGCTAGGGGAAGAGGCCGAATATCAGTCGCTGTTTATGAAGGGGAAAAAACGAATTTGCACTTAATGACAGAAATTAGGTATTACACTTGAGCATTTGAGCACGGCCCCAGTCAATGATGAGCCGAAGAAATAGCTGACTGTTCTCATTCTTTAGTAAATATAGCATAATTTGACTGGAAACATAATATTCCTTCTATACCCATAAACTAATTCACTGAGTTGTGTATTTCAGCATTTTGTAAGTGACAGAAAGGTAGACGAGGACATGAGTCGTACGACACGATTCTTGTACGATGATGACCAATTTAAACGAGAAGTTTCTAAATTTGGCGAAGGTAAGCATGGGCTTGAAGCTCCAACAATTCATTAACACGTACAGATATACAGAAAGTAATTTTATATCCTATTTTGAAAAAACTATGCATCAAGACTAGCATTCTCTTCAGAAACTGATAGTCAGGCAAAAACAACAACAATATTTTGGCTAACCCATTCGATTCTTGTTTTTGGTTCCAACACTACATTATTATTTTTTAAATACATGTAAACCTGTAGATTGATAGCAAAAATACAACAACAAAAACCTTCCTAGCTACTACTGCATGTTTAAGCATGTTTAAGACCTGCACTGAGAAACATAAATATATATATATGTGTTGGTTCTAGTTGATTCTCATTGATGGGTCATCAATTATTTAGGCAGTGTAAGCTAGTACATTGAATTAAATACACACCAAGTCAGATCTGACAGAATTGTTCTTAACAGGGAACCAGAATTGTTCTTGACAGGGAACCGCTTGGCATTTAACAGAAATGATTTTAGACATAAACACAATCTGGAATTGTATTAGATGGCAATATCTTCACAATGGACAGGATAGCCTGGAGCTATCCAAGATTCTGGAGAATTGAATTGAATTGAATTGGGTTTTAAGGCGCACCAACACATGAAAGGTTATATGGCGCCTAACAGGCATGAACATGCCAGGCCCATCCTCCATGTACATCAAGATAAAATATGGAGAATGGGCCTAGGACCTTCTCACCCTGAACTGCAGAGTTGCTGCAAATTCTATTGTAGACACTCCATTTACGCTGGAGCCACGTTTATTGTTTTTCTGCCACTGCTCTTAGTGATGTGAGCGAGATGGCACATGAAACAATGCAGGGGTCATGATGAAGACCTTTAATGAGCATGAACAATGACAAAATGAATATGAATGAGGGGTCCTACCCCTCTGCATGTAATGAATATGAATGAGGGGTCCTACCCCTCTGTATGTGACGGTGTGTTTGCAGTGGTTGTATTCTTAACCCCGGCAACCACACGGGGATATGCTGGAGAAGATCCTGTCAAAAGTTTCATTGTTGTTGTTGCTATATTGGGTGAGGGGACGTTTTGTACTCATTAGAAACTGAGAAGTACCTAAACCATGATACAAGCCAATTGAATTATTATATTATAGTCGAATATGCTGACCATACAAATTTAACACTGAATAGAAAGTCATTGTTTTTCCAGATTCTTCCAAATCCTTGCATATATTTAGAACATAATTGTTTGTCAATTTCAGTGGTGCCAGTGAAATGTGCCTATGTTCAACAATCTCATCTTGTCTCATCTGTCAGCAGTAATACCGCCATATCTGACACAGAATATCACCCTAGACCTTCACAGAAACCTCATATAGATCCATCTCATAAACCCGGTAAGTGTCTGTCTGTCCGTCTGTCATAGAATACATAGAATATCACCCTAGACCTTCACAGAAGCCTCATATAGACACATCTCATAAACACGCTAAGTGTCTGTCTGTCTGTCAACTGCCATATCTGACACAGAATATTACCCCAGACCTTCACAGAAACCTCATATAGACACATCCCATAAACTCGGTAAGTGTCTGTCTGTCTGTCGGTCTGTCTGTCATAGAATAAACAGAATATCACCCTAGACCTTCACAGAAAGCTCATATAGATACATCTCATAAACCTGGTCAGTGTCTGTCTGTCTGTCATAGAATACACAGAATATCACCCTAGTCCTTCACAAAACATATAGACACATCTCATAAACCCGATAACTGTCTGTCTGTCTGTCAGAGATCAGCAGAGCTTATGCCGGGGTGCGGTGTCCGTCGTCCATCTGTCTGTCCGTCCGTAAACTTCTTTTTGTAGCGACTTCTCCTCTGAAACTACTGAATGGATTTTCTTGAAACGTTACAGAAATGTTGCCCATGAAGTCTAGTTGATCCTAGCAAAAATTCATGTTGATGTGAAATCGAAGATGGCCGCCAAATCTAAAAATAGATTTTTAAAAAACAAGTTTGTAGCGACTACTTCTTGAAAACTCTAAGTGATATTGATATTGGATTTTTTCTAAAATGATCAGCATGACATGATGTTGGTCCTTGTTGAAAATCGTTTTGATTCCACGTTAAACATGGCTGCCCGGCCATCTTTTTTTACATTGAGTTATTTAGTAAAAACTTGTAGCGACTACTCATCTGAAACTACTCGTCGGATTTCCATGAAACTTCACAGGAATGTTGCTCTTGATGTCTAAATGATCCTAGCAACATTTCAGGTTGGTCGGAAATTCAAGATTGCCGCCACAGCCAAAAAGAGGTTTTAAAAAAACAAGTTTGTAGCGAGTACTTCTTGAAAACTATAAGTGATATTGTTATGGGACTTTTTCTAAAATGATCAGCATGACATGATGTTGGTCCTTGTCGAAAATTGTTTTGATTCGATCTTAAACATGGCTGTCAACGGCCATCTTTGTTTACATAGAGTTATCTAGTAAAAACTCGTAACGACTACTCCTCTGTAACTACTCGACGTATTTTCATGAAACTTCACAGGAATGTTGCTCTTGATGTCTAATTGATACAAGTTTGTTGCGACTACTTCTTGAAAACTACTTCTTGAAAACTATAAGTGATATTGATATGGGACTTTTTCTAAAATTATCAGTATGACATGATGTTGATCCTTGTCAAAAATTATTTTGATTTGACGTTTAACATGGCCGCCAGCGGCCATCTTCGTTTACATAGAGTTATATAATGAAAACTTGTAGCGACTACTCCTCTGAAACTACTTGACGGATGTTCATGAAACTTCACAGGAATGCTGATCTAGCTATCCAAAACCTATCAGTTGAGCTTCAAGGTGATTGACCTCTTGATTTAAATCATTGGTATGCTATGATGCGTTAACATGTGTAAAACAGAAGTCAGGGTTGACGTATGTCCCTTCAAAGATAGCGCAGTGGTGTAATGGTTAGTAACCCAGGGATAGCACATTCAATCCCAGTCGGGACTGAATTCAGGTTAATTTGTTTAAAAAATATTTCCTACCTAACCAGTCCTTCAGCTGAGACTTTAAACCGAGGTCTCCTCGCTAAAATGTTCGTTTTAAAGTCTTACGGATGGCAGGAGATATGCAGTACAGGTTCTTCCCCGGAAAAAAGTTGGTGGTCTGCCTTCTTCAGAAAATATTTGACCATGATATATATATAGCCTAAAATGTGCCAACAAATGACGTAACACAATATTCAACCTTAAAGGGACACTGTCCGTAACTTTTAGCTTATAAAACACACAATAATTATGTTCGCAAACATTACACACTAAACATCATTGAATATTTACTAATTAAAAGCAAGATTGTTTAACGGAATTCAATCGCGGTACAAAAAAAAAGTAAATCCGCTTTGTGCGTTTGAACTCGCAGCCCAAACTAAAATTACTCTCATCGGAATAATAGTGTGCGTGAGCGTAAGTGGTTGACAACCCTCCCAACTGAGCTAAGCGGGCTATACATATTTCGCAATACATACTGTGGTGAAAACCTAATGCGCTAATGGAAGTCACGTGATCGCAGAAAAGGTAAATATTGTGGGTCCCACTTTATTTACATATAATAATCAAAACTTTTTTTTTTCAAACTCACGAATGTATTCCTACATACTTCTTAGGGTCTATCCTCATATTTTCAAGTGTACATTTCACTGAATAAAAGTCAGCCAGTTATTTGGTTATGCTCAATATCTGCTTACTTACGGACAGTGTCCCTTTAAAAGAGGAATCCATAGAGAAATCGAAAGAAGATGTATCATCAACTTTGCCTAATAAAAATGCCACAAAAACGTAATAGTTTTGCAATAAAAGTGGGTTAATAAAATAAAGCCAGGAAGAGTTGACATGACAAGAATTTGAGCACTGTTATTTATTGGTAGTTTCCTTACCGTTACAGATAATAACAAAAAAGACAGCAGTAAAGCACATTTAGACTCTGACGAGGCACATGAAATGGCTGAGTTGCAGAAACGGTTAAAACATTCATTAACTTTAGAGGTAAGTTATAGGTGTTATTTCTAGAGGTAAGTTATAGGTATTATTTCTAGAGGTAAGTTATAGGTATTATTTTTAGAGGTAAGTTATAGGTATTATTTTTAGAGGTAAGTTATAGGTATTATTTCTAAAGGTAAGTTATAGGTATTATTTCTGCTTACTTATGCAGCTTACACAACATTAGAATGAAGAAAATAGTTACATAGCAGAACTTGTAGAGGGATGAGGGACTGAACAAAATAGAATAGAATAAGCTTGGGCCATATAACATACAGCATATAAAGTTTAATATTGCAAGAGTCAACAAACAATAGTTTGATTTTGGTTAGAAAAGAAAAATGCAATTATAATATATATATATATATTAAATTAAATAATACAATTAATATAATAAACAATCTGAACAGATTTACTTATCAGACTTTCGATCTCCTGAGTATTTATAATAATAATTCTATGAACAAACACCCTACTATTGATATTGACTAGAATTATACGTATACGAAGGTGACAGTTAAAGGATGAAATATACAACTAAATTAAGTAAATCTAATCTTCTGTCGTAACACCTGTATAAATAGACAAAATACTAATAACTTCAGTACTTTCATTATTTAAGAACATTAAACATATTTAAGTGTCCGTCCGTACATTCATGTCCGGTAAATAACTCGGACAATAATGGATGGATTTTCCAATAACTTTGCACAAGTGCTCACCGCAACAAGACGATGTGTGGCGCGCAAATTCCAGGTCCGTGGCTCCAAGGTCAAGGTCACACTAAGAGGTCAACGGTCAAAAGGAAGTAATTTTGTGTCCGGCAAATAACTCCGACATTCATGGAGGGATTATTTTATAAATAACCTGGCACAAATGTTCACCACAACAGGAGGATGTGTCATATGCAAATTCCAGGTCCCTAAATTTCCGTACTTTCGTGTCCATATATATTTCATGTCCGGTAAATAACTAACATTCATGGAGAGATTTTCAAGTAACCTGCCACAAGTGTTAACCACAACAAGATGACGTGTCGCGCACAACATCCAGGTCAGTAACTTCAAGGTCACACTTGGAGGTCAAAGGTCAAAAAGAAGTTCTTTTGTGTCCATAAATAATTCTGACATTCATGGAGGGATTTTCAAATAACTTAGCAGAAGTGTTCACAACAGTAAGACTGTCGTGAGCAAAATCCAGGTTAGTAGCTTCAAGGTCAATGTCACACTTAAAGGTCAGAAGATGTCGTGTGTCCCTGTATTTGATTGAAGTCATGTAAGTCGTGTCCGGTCTATAACTTTGTCATCGGTTGAGGTATTTTTAGAAGGCTCAAGGTGATCTATTGGGATCACTCTCGTCCGTCCGTCTGTTAACTTTTCTTCAAACGACTTCTCCTCAGAAACCGCTTGGCTAATTTTGACCAAACTTCACATGGGTGATCCTTAGATAAATGCTTTTTAGATTTGTTAAAATTAGGTCAGAGCGACATCCAAGATGGCCGCCATTACTATATATGGTCGATACCTTAAAAAATCTTTTTCTCAAGAACCGCTGGACAGATTCCAACAGTTTTTCTTTTAAAATGATCGTCAACGCCTAGACTATCAATTTTGTTCAAATGAACCCGGGATCAAATATGGCCGTGCCCCGGGGGTCCAAAGTTTGTATATTGAGATTTTGCATGTTTTTCATATAGACATATAGGGGAAAAAAATTAAAGAAATCTTCTTTTCTGAAACCACAAGGCACAGAGGTCTCATGTATTACATTTAGCATCAGCTTATGGTCCTCTACTAAGTTTGTTCAAATGGTGACCGTGGGGTCAAATTTGTCCCTGCCCCGGAGGTCACAGTTTTACATAGACTTATATAGGAAAAAATAAATAAAAATCTTCTTCTCGGAAACTACAAGAGCCAGAGGTTTGATATTTTGCATTTACTATAAGCTTATGGTCCTTTACCAAGTTTGTTCAAATGGTGACCCTCGGGTCACATTTGGCCCCACCCCAAGGGTCACATGTTTTACATAGACATGTATAGGGAAGAACTTAAAAAATCTTCTTCTCTGAAACTGCAAGAGCCAGAGGTTTAATATATTGCATTTGCTATAAGCTTACGGTCCTCTACCAAGTTTTTTCAAATGGTGACCCAGGTGTCACAGTTGGCACCACCCCGGGGGTCACAGTTTTACATAGGCTTGTATAGGGAAAAACTGAAAAAAAATCTTCTTCTCTGGAACCACATGGCACAGAGCTCTCTTGTATTACATTTAGCATCAGCTTATGGTCCTCTACTAAGTTTGTTCAAATGGAACTGCAAGAGCCAGAGGTTTAATATTTTGCATTTGCTATAAGCATGTGGTCCTCTACCAAGTTCAGTGCTCACGCTACCATACGCCATGGTCGCCATTTGCGATTATTTTATAATACTGTCGATTATTTTAAAGAAATGTCGACAAGAAATGGCGATTATTTTATTTATTTATTTTTTATTTTTTTTTATATATTTTTTATAAATTTTTCCTATAATGGTCTGTTTGACACCCCAAGTAATAAATGACCGCAATAAACATTACATAATCCGTTCACGCCACCTGTGATGTCGCCACGCGCTTATCAATTATTGCTTGTAAAATTTGTTAATTCCCTTAATTGGCACTTCGTTGTCGGATAATCGGCATTGTTGATACACGCAAACATCATGTGATTAATGGACCGAATAGCCAATCAGATATGCCTTTATTTGTTATCTTTCGGGCGATTGACCAATCAGACAATCCATTACGCATCCAACAGTAGGTACAGTTTCCTGTTTGTTTCACTGTACACAAACTACGAAGAGATGAAATTAATTTGTGCACACACTATTATGAACATAGTCGCTACTTTCATCTGCATTAATAGCTATCTCATCATGATCCCGATAGGTAGCAAACTCCCATGTGTATTGTGAACTGTGAAAACACTTGCAATAAAGTAATTAAACATTGAAACAATAAGAAGTTTGAATATTGTGCCTGGCTTCGTGTCGGCAGTTTCAATTTGTCACAACTTTGAGATCGACAATTAATGACATAAAACTACATTATCCTACTATTAGGGTCGTGTTTTCTTTCCCCTTTGATAAGAAAGACCATTTTTGGCATTCAAAACACATTAATGCATGAAAAAAGTTGATGGTATTTCGATTAAATGTTTGAAATTTTCGGGCCGTAAAAGTGCGGTGTCGTAGTACTTCGGATGGTACATAATTTCGGATTTTTTTTTTTTTTTTACCTAATCGAATGAGAAAAACTGTCCTTTACAAATACATGTTGGTGGAAAGAAAAACGATATATAGATGACAGATACATAAAGCATATTTCTATTCATTATTTAATCCGTCATTCTTTGTTTTATCAATGTGTAAGGAGTTCCTGGTATCCTACTTTTAAATGAATTCTAGTCTAGGCTCCTACTTCTTTCACTTGGAGAAAGTGGTGACAAAAAGAAAAATATAGCCAGAGGAGGCCCTGATAGCCCTGATTTGGCTCTTACGACTGACCAAATTTTCTTATGCATTAAAGTTGGCTATTATTTTTTTAACTAAAAAATGTGTGGCAATTAATTCAAAATGGCCAGTGTGTGAGCACTGCAAGTTTGTTCAAATGGTGACCCTGGTGTCAAAATTTGATGCACCCCGGCGGTCACAGTTTTACATAGACTTATATATATAGGAAAAAAACAAACACTGAAACTGCAAGAGCCAGAGGTTTAATATTTTGCATTTACTATAAGATTATGGTCCTCTACCAAGTTGTTCAAATGGTGACCCTGGGGTCAAATTTGACCCCGCCCCGGGTTCACAGTTTTACATAGACTTTTATAGGAAACACATTAAAATCTTCTTCTCTGGAAATACAAGAGCCATAGGTTTAATATTTTGCGTTTACTATACTCTTATGGTACTTTACCAAGTTTGTTCAAATGGTGACTGTGGGGTCACATTTGGCCCCGCCCCAGGGGTCATGTTTTACATAGACTTGTATAGGGAAAAACTTTAAAAATCTGTATCTGATATTTACCAGACTTTGTCAGTGTCTTTATATCAATGTTGTTATACACAACAGAGCCCACATTTCTTGAACAATCTTAACCAAACTTGCACAGATTGTATATGACCATAAGATTTCGAAGAAGTTTGATAATGTGCCAGTACTCAGGTGATCGATTTAGGGCCATTTTGGCCCTCTTGTTATATAACCTGGCAGAAATGTTCATCAGAACAAGACGATGTGTCGTGCGCAAAACAGGTCCGTAGCTTCAAGGTAAAGGTCACACTATGCCTTATGACCCTATATTTGATAAGAGCGCCCCATTGGCATTTTGAATAGCGCCCGTGAGCTTCTATTTGGGGAAATACAGTAGTTACACATTTTCTAACGTCAACCAATTGGGGATTGCAGAATTTTGGCAAATGTGTCGGAAAACAATGTAACTGTGATATTGCAGGGTATACCAGTGGTGACGTACCCAGATAGAGCAACGAGTGCACCTGTAACCACATCCACAGAGACCAAACCCACGGGCAGACCAGAATCAGGTATTATATAACTGTCTTTCTGCTCTGATCTCTGTATGTTGACAGTATGTAACGATGTATATGATATTTAACCGTATATTTAGGCAGCCTCCTATTTAGGCAGCTGCCTCTGTAATGGTTTTCAGAATGTGTGGTTAAATGACTGTTTATCGCAATTTATGTCACCCACCAAGCAGGGGTGTAACAGTTTGACTGTTGCCTTCCCTGACAATGAACCGATTCATGGAATGATTTTGATTGGTTGAGTTAAACCTGTAACACTACGCAAGTTTATTAACTGAAACTATTTTATTTATTATATTCACCCAGATCTGAGTCATAAACTTATTATTTGTGACAGCTTATAAAAATAATGCACGTTATACAAAACATTGTTGTTGGTGTGTTAAAAAGTTGGCGTAAACTGCTATTTTGTAAAGAGGTAAAACACGAACTTGTTATGTGTGAGACGCGACGTTACGACGTCACATATTTTATGAAATTTTGGCGCTAAAGTGTGTCTGACGTTGTGGCGGGTCTATGAACATCTAAATTATTTTTTACTAATTTGATTGCAATGTTATGTGATAAAAAGGATCTTAAACGAGTTCCCATTCCATATAAGATTTATGAAAGTCGTTATGAATTATTTTTAATTAAAAGGCTCGTTAAAATTAAAATAATTCATAACTCGTTTCATAAATCTTATATGAAATGAGAACTCGTTTAGGATCCTCTATATAACACATCTATTTTCAGCCAACGCGAGAAGTAACAATAGAAATCGACGGAGACCAGGAGACAGGGACCGGCGGGATCGTCCCCAGCAGGAAGGACCAAAAGATGACAGTCGCTCTTCGTATAATCAGGGTTCCGGTGGAGAACGTGTTATATTGATAGGGCGGGGAACACGTTCACAGGGTGGTGGTGGATCACGTCCTCCCAGAGGGGGTAGGGGACAGGGAGGGTATAGAGGTAGAGGGAGGGGAGGTGACTTCAACCCAACACCGAGAGAAAATCCTGTTAACCCGGGCAACCAGGACACAAACTCTGGTAACCAAGGTGATAGTAGACCATCTACAGGCGGAGGTCGAGGGTCGAGTCCCAATAAAGGTCAATCTTTTAGAGGCGGTTCTGGCAGTCCCAGAAGGAATAACCGTGGCAACAGAGGATCTAGTTCTTCTAGAGTTCGTGGTTACCAAGGCAACAGCCCTGGACACGCAGTAAATAGTTTGGGTGGTGGGCAAGTGAGTGTAAATACAGCAGAACAGTGAAACTAGTCAACGAATTGTTATAAAAATTATAAAATATATATTAATATTATATCTTTATTGTCATCGTCATCGTTATCAGTAAACATTTGACGAACAGTTGATATGCAAAAATTCTGAGTTTATGAAAATTTAATTATATATTTTTGAAACTTTTAATTATATGTACTGTTGGATATACTTGTGATGCTAGATTTTGAATGCTTGCAGTATTCATGTCTGGACAATTGTAAATATGGACAGTCTTCACCGTGCAAGCTCGCGGTGGAGTTGCAAGCTCGCAGTGAAGTGAGCTTGTGGAGTTGCAAGCTCACAAGTCTCGTAGTGGAGTTGCAAGCTCGAAATGGAGCTTTTTTCTGGACTGTTGTGTTAAAGCCGTTGTGTTTGATAGAATACATGTATCATGACAAATGTATTTATGACACAGGTTGTTGAAAACATAGTGTTACAAAAAATAGTAGAAAATTATGTATGTTAATATGCTTCAGCAGTAATATATGTATAAGATATCAAGGCTTTTATATTTACATAATAACTACGAGTTAAGTTGGGTATTTTTGCACCAAAATCAGAAAGCAATTTCATGTATTCAATAGAAAATGTTATAACATTTTAAGGATGCTCTGAGAATGCACTGTGGGCACCAAAATATTAACAATTTGTGTATGCACACGATACTGGTCGGAAGTGTATAGTGTTACCTTTATCTGTCTGTATACACATATCCATCTGTCTGTCTCGCATAATAAAGATTTTTCATTACGGTGGATGGTGGCTCTGTTTTTAAGTCACTCCCCAAACTCAGATAAATCTAGATGAGTACTTTACATTCTGATCAAAAGTAGGTCACCTTGACCTTAAAGAAGGTCACCTTGACAAAGTAGGTCACCTTGACAAAGTAGATCACTTTGATCTATTGTTACACATAGTTGATTCCGGTTAAATATTTTTATTATTAGCTGTATTTCTAAGTTGCCGATAGCCTTACAGTCTTTAAACTTCATACGCAAAAGTAGTTCACAGTGACTGACCTTAACCTTGACATCTCCCTGTTAGTTGACAATACATCAGGAACCAGTCAAAACAATGGACTGTGATGCTGATTACAAACAAATAAAAGCCCATGTGTAAGATCGCACGCAGTTTTTTTCATGAGAAAATAAATGCAAATTTTGATAGTGATTCCGGTAATATTTTATATAAAACATGTTTTGGAAACAGAAACAGTCTTACAAAATGGTGAACATGTAACCTTGATCAGCCTGCACATAGTTCGCAGGTTGATCTGGGCCTACACTTGTTGTAAAATCAATGTTTTCGTCTGTGGCAGAAAAAGGGTTAAAGAGGCTTGGTTATGGTTATTGCAGTGCCTCATGTTTAATGGTATGTCAGTATTGGGAAAGCTTAAGTGGAGTGAATGGAAGGTCTGCGGCAGTGTGTGGGTTTGAAAGTCATTTTGAGATTAATTGGTGCCTGAGAGTTGTCAAGCTGCGATGTGATATTGAAAGAAACTTTATGTGTTGTGAGTAGCAAAATAAACAGTGATTGATCGCTTAATTGATCGATTACATAGCAAATCCAGGCTTATAGTTTGGCGATATCTGTCTGTCTATGCATTTTGACGTTTTGGTTAAAGTTTTTGTTTTCCTCATTTCTCAAAAACGAAGTCAGAAAGCTTTGAAACTTGGCACACAGTCATTATCATTACTTAGAGTTATATGACAAGAACCATAACTCAGTCTTGTATTTTTACCTGATTTATTCCCCCTTTTTACTTAGATTTTCAGTTAAAATTTTGAATTCGCACTCCGGCATTCGCACCTGTTGCTGCTTCACTTGTTATATCATTGTTTAGAGTACAATTGTTAATACTTTAATTATTAACGTTAAATTCATGAACCTGACAGTTTCCAAACTGAGTTTTATAGTTGTACTGTGAACAGTTTGTTAAGTGCACTGGCGTGTTTAGGGTGATACGTCGTCGATTACAATGATAACTTTGTATAGGCAAATAAAATGGGTGTATAACACTTTCTATTTAATAACATAATTATAACGATTTTGGTAGGTTGTTATTTTAAATGATGCAAGTATGAAAAACAATTTAATATATGAAAGTATATATTATAAATAGACAACCTAAGGATGATGTATATGTATAAATAAAGTCGAGCGGTTCAACTAAACCTGAGAAATGTATTCTGTCAAACACTAGAGCTAATTAATAATGTGAATGTTATAATATATATATATAATGAACAAAAAAAGAAACTTCCGCATTTTAAGCTGTGATTTGCATAGGGTTGACTTTGTTACACTTTGTACACCAATCTAGATACAATTTCATCATTATATACTTATCACTCAGTCATTCTGATCACTATTAATAATCATCAAAAACCAGTTAGCGTGTTGCTGCTAAAACAGGTTTTATTCAAATTGTGAAATCACTATATTTGTATTACAAAGGGAGGTAATCTGAAGATATTCGTTCTTGAAAGCTGTATGGCGCAAAAGTGAGTGAACATGTCAGCTTACTTTCTACGTCTTTTTGGTGCTGGGGTTATCTTCTGTTTATTTCAATAGAACGAAACTGTGTTGAATCAAAGTTTAAACCACAAGACCATGAAATGCTGTTTAAACCAAAACAAGGGGAACAATTTGCGTACAAGTTTGATTCAAGGAAAATTGTTTTCATGACAGTGCTGGCCTTTTAACAAAGGTATTAACATATAAGACCAAACAAAATATATTTTCATTGTGTCTACATGTACAGGTAAAGTTGCGAAAGTTTCTTTTTTTGTTGAGTATATATTGATGCTATGAATATGTATGTGTTTATTTTTAAGAATTTTGTATGTACCAAATGTTTCTGTTCAGAAGTTTATTATAAGTTTTATTACAAAGAAGTCTTCATTTCAAGTCTTTTTGACCAGCGTAGTGTATATCATTGTTTATCTCTGGCACAAAATCTTACACTCGGAATTCATTTACGTTGATTCAGCATGGGAATTTTTTTAGATTAGGAGATTATAGGAATCTTTTAAGATTATCCGGCGGACATTAGAAATGCCAACTACATTGCATAACTCCTCCTTGGCAAGGATGGTAATGATGCTACGTTGAAACTTTCTCGCCTCACCGCTGCAGGTTCGAAACCCACTTGGAGCTTGACTTGTAAGTGAGAAAGTTACGGATGATGGGCGGTATACAGTACTGATACTGATTCCCAGAAAGAAATAAGTTGGTCTGCCTCTCTCGCTCTCATCAAAAGAGCAGTGGCAGAAAAACAATAAACGTGGCTCCAGCGTAAATGGAGTTTCTACGATAGAATTTGCAGCAACTCTGCAGTTCAGGGTGAGAAGGTTCTAGGCTCATTTTTCTTATTTTATCTCGATGTACATGGAGGATGAGTCTGGCATGTTCATGCCTGTTAGGCGCCATATAACCTTTCATTTGTTGGTGCGCCTTTAAACCCAATTCAAGTCAATTCAGTTCTACCACAAAAAAAGTGGACTGTGACGTGCTAAAATTGACGTAAAACACCCGTCAAACAAAAACGACTCGTAACATTGTTTATGTTATATGGAATTGTCCCAGAAAGAAGGCAAAGATGCACGGGAATCCAGAACCTCACTGCTCTTGCTGTCGAAAAGATTCCTAAGTTTCTTTCACATGCTCCGAGGATAGACTCAGAAACACGAGACTGCTCGGTTTACGTCCCTATCCGATGGACGAAGCCAGGATTAGTGTCTTGCCTAAGGACAACGCGAAGTAACGCAGTGGGGCCAGTCAGGCTGGAACCCATGATCTCGGGATTCAGAGTCGGAACGTACTGTCCACTAGGCCACCAAGGCTCCCCGTCTTAAGGCAAAACTCTGCAGTGGAGTGCTATGGTCTAGTGGTAGAGCATAGGACCCAGGATTGAAATAGTCGTGGGCTTGATCTCCGTCATGACCATACGTGTTGTGTCCCTGAACAACACACTTTATTTGCATTTGCTTAGTACTGGTTTTACAAAATAGAGAGCTTTTGTTACAATAGATTGTAAAATAAACAAGTTCAA
Organism: Cyrtodaria siliqua; assembly: GCA_037043455.1. Taxonomy (NCBI): domain Eukaryota; kingdom Metazoa; phylum Mollusca; class Bivalvia; order Adapedonta; family Hiatellidae; genus Cyrtodaria; species Cyrtodaria siliqua. The sequence continues at coordinate 94,997 of JAWPHD010007481.1, read as the reverse complement.
ACTAAAACTAAATCGTGCTTTTATATGTACTTATCTTACGTAGATCGTGTTTAGATATACATGTGTTCAGGCTTCTCTTGGTTATGGGTTACCTTGTGTTCATTTAAAAGTCTTGTTACATGATTTTTATAATATGTAACACAGAAAATATAGCAGACATAGTTTTGATGATATTGTTTTTCGATTGACATTTTGTAAAAACGATTGCCTAGATGTATAGAATTTGAATGAAAGAAAAGTGTTAAAAAGTACCTTAAACTTCCTCAACACTGGAGAATTACACCAGATTCATTTGAAATTCCAAATTTTGTTTTAAGATAATTTGTTTCCCATGAGATAAAGCAAAATGTTAAATATAGACTTGATATCATGTTTTGCTCTCTTGTTTCTGTTATACATTTCTTCCATCGGCATCATTTTGTAAATAATTGTTATATATATGCCTCAAACTTGTCATGTCCAAAAATCTGACAGGGTTTCATCTCATTCGTCGTGTGCTATCTATAAGGGCCTGTAACTTTCAAGGGAGGTAATCTTCACAAATCCCATCGATCGAGAAAGATCACTTTGGCTCAAATTTGTGTGAAATTTGGTAATACGAGGGGTGATTCAAAATTACGTAGACATTTGCTATAAAATCTTTATTATTAAATAGTTAACAATAAAACGTATATTTAAATGCCTTTAAATAATTTTGATTATACACTGGTATCAACTTCCCCATTAAGGATACATTGCTGGTGTATGTTCATTTTATTGTTAACTATTTAATAATACAGATTTTATTATCAAAAAATTTTAGGTTCGATCCCTGCCATGACCATATGTGTTGTTTCGCTGAGCAAGACACTTTATCTGCGATTGCGTATGATTCTACCCAGGAAGACTTTGAGAGTGGTTAAAATAAATCCAAAGAGCTTTCGTTCAATCAGTGTAAAATAAATAAGTTTAAACTAATAAAATTTTATAGCAGAAGTCTACGTAATTTTAGATCACCCCTCGTATGCCTGATCATTTTGTCATACATAATTATGTAAAAAAATATTTTTTGTAAAAAAACAACATTTTATCAATTATTAATTAACATTTTCACTGAGTCATTAACCCAACAATATCTCATCAATTCAGGGCTTGGTATCGCGTAGAGTAGAATAATTTTATAATGTCATTTTGTGTTATTTGACTTGAAAATGTAGTTGTGATCATACTGAGGGGAATTAAGGACTATTGGTCGACCATCTTTATAAAAAAAAAATGTCCCAAAATGGATGGGGTATGGTCAAGTGAAATTTTCAACCAAATACATAATTTGGGCATGATCAATGTACACCATGTAGTATATGGCAGTAATTCAACACCATTGATGTGAACATGGTATCAAAAAGAAAACTTTGTGTAATTAAGAAATTTGGATGATGCGATAAAATTGCGTATTATATTTAGAAATGATATATCATCTGCCGTCGCTGGATAAATGGACTGTTCTATTGATCTATTTATTTCACATATAAAAAAGAAAAAAACTTTGAGTAAAATTGTACCAAACTTTTCGGATAAAAAGGGCACAATTTCTGCCAAATAAGTATTCTTTCTGATATCATATTCAAATCAATAGTACTGTCATGTACTATATATGGTTGACATTGCTCATGCCTAAAATATGCATTTGGTGGAAAATTTTACTGGCCATAGCCCGACCATTTTAGATCTTTTTTTCAAAGATGGCCCACCTATAGTCCTTAAATAGTTCCCTACACCCACCTGGCAGTGTCTGAGATCGTTGTTAATGTTTTGATCGCAGGTGCCCAAATTGTTAAGACATTTTAGTGTCTGTTATGTGACATTGTTGAGTTATGGATTGTTTAGTAAAGCCATGTATGTTATATAAAGCCATCTGTAGAGTTATCATAAAGTGTTTTTTCATAACCCCTAAGCCGTCAATAGTCCGGGGAGGATCCAGGTTGAAATTAAGGGCGGTGGGGGGACTTCCTAAGCAGCAGAGATGATGTGCATGCCCACACAAATTGTTTTTGTTTCCTGCATGGCAGTTTGTGAATTCTGATTCCGCCCAACCCCATGGGGAGTGTGGGGAGTGGACGTCTCTTGAGTATCAGAGTTGGTCTGCATGCCATAAAAAGCTGTTTTTGTTTCCTATATGTCAGTTCATGAATTCTGATTGGATTTAATTTGAATCAGGCATACACAAGATGAAAGTTGTTGAGAAAGGTCCTGGTCAAACTTTGCCATTTCTGGTACTAAGGCCATAATAAATTAATTGCTAGTTTCTCATCCTTTTTCAAAATAGGGGCGGGCGGTGAAATTTTATTTGTTATTTTATGTGAAGAATAGAAAATTGCCTCTGAACAAGACAGAAATAGTAACGCGTAGTTGAAAACAAAGTTTTAGTTAGTAGTGTAGAATAATCTCAACACCCTTTAACGATGGCAAACACCATTGTTTGCTCATTTAAATTGCCGACTTTTCATAGTTTCTTAAAGGGGTTGATGCACCATTTTCAAACAATGTTTATTTTAAAGGGCTCTGAAAAACTTGAAAAAAGCTGAAAGAATTATCAAAATGCCATGAAAGATAAAGGAAATATGACTTATTGAAACTTTGCAAAGAAACATAAATGGAGGCAGCCATATTTGAACGATGACGTCATCGCGCCTTTCTACAATATATGGCATATTGGCAAAATGTCATTTAAAGCAAAGAAAATCATTGCAAATGAAAAATAAGCATACCATTTATTCATTTTGCATCTGTATATTTATTTTTAATCAATTTGCAGTGATTTTCTTTGCTATAAAATATAGTTTATCAGTATTCCATAAATGGTAAAAAGGCGCGATGACGTCGTCATTCAAATATGGCCGCCTCCATTTATGTTCTTTGCAAATTTTCAATAGGTCATATCTCTTTTATTTGTCATGGCATTTTGATAATTCTTTCAGCTTTTTTCAAGTTTTTCAGAGCCCTTTAAAATAAACATTGTTTGAAAATGGTGCATCAACCCCTTTAAGTTTTGAGACAAAATGTTGTACCTCAACACCAGTTATAACGTTTCCCGTGGACAGGTCTAAAATGCAGCTCTTGAAAAAGCGGTAAAACTGGAAAACTGTTTGTAATATCGGCATCTACAGATTTCTACCCATTTTTTATTTATTTTTTGAACCAATAAAATTTGCCAGTGTGGCATAAAAAAATAGGAGTAGGTGGGGATGAGAATCTAGCAATCAATGTATTATGGCCTAATATTGCATTGTTAAGTTTCACATTTGTTTTTTGGCCAATTTTCTGTATTGTGCAATAATAGGTGGGTTATGTTTCCTGGATATTTCCTGTTGTCAGTGTATTGCTACTTGTAGACCCGCTGTTGTTAGTGAAGGTCTTAAAGGGACACTTAGCAATGTTGACCCGCTGTTGTTAGCAAAGGTCTTAAAGGGACACTTAGCAATCTTAAGTTGTTATCAAGCAGTAAATTAGCACCTTGATTTATTATTCCAATATCATTCTGACGGTTCATCTGCTTGCATAATCACGATAAAATAAACGGTATCGTAATAAAAAATTGGAGTTTTTAGTAACTGGTAACTCGACTTGTCAGTTGAAAAAGTGTCAAATTTTGCAGATAGCATGAGGTATACAGTACTGGTTCTACCCAGGAAAAAGGGGAGATCATCCACTACCTAAATGGACCGTTATATATGGCCTAACATGTGCTAAAAATGATGTAAAACACCAACAAACAGATTGTTAGTAATTCTATTTCGGACAGCTATATATGTAGTTTGGGTGCAATATATTAAACAATTTCTAATATTCAAACAAAATTTAAGCTGTTGAAATAATTGTTAATTATGATTTACAAATATAAAAATTATATGGCAGAAATAACAGGCCGCTGTGAAATGTACATAAATAAAGATTGCTGTTTGTCCCTTTAAACTCATTTGTTAATTCCATGGCCTGAAACTCGCTAAGTAAAATAAAACCAATTTATGGCAAAAATTAATTGCCATAATGTTGATATCAGTTATTACACATCAGATTGTCATCATCAATGCCTACCATCTGTATTGTGATAATCAAGGCCTCAATTGATTTCTGAAATCGTGGCCTAAGTTTATTTTCTGAAATCTTAAGATTTATTTATGTGGTGAATAAAAAAACGAGGCTTAAATCAATTTACCTGAAGTTAGAAGTTAACTCGACATCAAATTGCTTGTCATAAATTGAAATGGTTGCCATGGTGATCGTATATAACTAATAAAATGACAATAAATGTTGAATACGCTTTGGTATTAAAATATATGAATTTGTATTAAATAAATGCATGCTATATATTTCAAATTGTACAAATATCGAACATTTTTATCAATATCACATTTTGACATGCAATATAGTCATTAGATGGCTTGTAGGCCGCTTCGTATATTTTGATATTGCACATGTGTAGTATCACATCAGAATGGTGTCTTGTAATGTTCAGCTATAATATATGATGCTCCGCAGCTTTCGTTTGTTAAATAAGAACATGATTAGTAAATCAAGAGTTTTGGAGAACTCGAGCAAATGTTATTGTACGATAATCTTTTATATTTCACTTGTGTTATATTTGTTGAATAATCGTAACATTATCGTAACATTTTACGTAAAATTAACTTGTTTCATATATATTATTTGAAAGATATATTTAAAAAAGGAGGAAAACCCTCTATATTTGTAAATGTTGAGTTCTTAACAAAAAGATGTATCAGTTTGTAATGAAAAAGGGATATTACATGGTTTTGCTTGCAAATTTTTATCAATTAAAAAGTTTTACATATTAAAATTCATGCACATATGCTTTCGTTACATACCAGTGAATGTTTTTTCTTACTGCCTGTAAATGGAGAGTGAGCCTGGAATAAATATGAAGCCTGGAATTCTCATTCCTGTTGGCCATGTTGTATTCCAATGTAAGTATCAGAGTTAGCTCCCATTTAGTTAAAACATACTATTTCACATTTAAAAATACAAATAAGAGCAAGATTAAACATTACAAAATAACTGTTATGGGTCTCAAGTTATAAAAAACATTGAAACAGTCGACACTCTCCTTGCCATTATAAAGATATACGGAACCAAAGTTTACCGTTTGTGAAATTTCCTCCCTTTACATTGAAATAAGATCGAAATTCTAATTTCTGTAAAACATGTAGATTACCACATGTTGCTATTGCTTTCGCATATTTCTTCTGAGACGAGCCCGGTGTGGTTTCCGGGGGCCCCCGTTTGGTCACGGGGCAAAGAATAGGGCCACTGCAGATCCCTTTGGAGGGGTAGGCAGAGGTGTAGAATCCCCCCAAATTCATGTTCATTTTATCATTTTTTGTTCATGTTCATTTAAGGTCTTCATCATGATCCCTGCGGAGTTTCTACGATAGAATTTGCAGCAACTCTGCAATTCAGGGTGAGAAGGTTCTAGGCCCATTTTCCATATTTTATCTCAATGTACATGGAAGATGAGCCTGGCATGTTCATGCCTTTAGGCGCCATATAACCTTTTCATGTGTTGGTGCGCCTTAAAACCCCAATTCAATTCAATTCTTCTGAGACGTATTCCCTTAATATAACTGATAATTATGTAAGTTATATTGCCCATGACCGCTTCTACACATGTCCTAGAATCTGGTCAATGGGATTTATATGTTATTTACTTGCTGACCTTATTTTTATCAGTATAATTGCTGGAATGCCATAAACTTAGCATGTTGAAACACTGCTCCATAAATTATAGATAAAGTTGGTAATTATTTTCATATTTATTCAAGCATTCATCTTTGCAACAACATGTTTTAGTGATAGTAATTGGAGGGGAAGACTGGTAGAGATCGTTGTTCTTGGGATCCGGTGAACAGAGATTCCAACTGAAGCTCGGCCAAGGTAAAACCGTTACACCGAGGATTGGAATCTCTATCTTAACCGGATACCCATGATCAATTCTTTTTCTTGTACACCATTTTTTGCATCGATGTCGCCAGCGATGGACATTCTGTAAGTTTTTTTTACACAATGACTACTAGCAGTTGTTGATGTCTGCAACTTTTAGCTGTCTCCATGTGTAACACACGAGACCCGTCTTATTAAACATTTTACAATAATTTTGATCGTAATTCAAAATCTTAAAATTCTTTGCTTTCTTTAACAATTATATAAAAATCGAAATACAAATTCGTGTATGCTTCTGAGTGGTCTGCTATGTCAAAATGTTTTGCTTTTTAATACAAATGCTTTACCTTAATTGGTAGAAGAAAGTTAATTTAGACTTACCATCAAAATTATTGTAAGACATTTAATAACACGGGGCGCCAGATTTGTTAACATCTGTAAAACGCGCTATTATTATCTGGTATGCGAGAAATGTTGTTACTTAGCTTTATTAGCAAATGTTTTGTTATACCGGTAGTTGTTATTGATACCGGTAAGTTTCATTTCATAGTTACTCATCTGCAAGTGTTTTGTTAGTCTAAAAACACTGGTCATTGTTACTGATGGAGTCTTTGCAGTTCTGGGCCCGGAATATTCCTGTTGGTGCCATATAACCTTTTTGGTGTTGGTGTGCCGTAAAACTGAACTTATCTCGAGGCAAACGCAGGATGAACATGGCATGTTGGTACGCCGTATAACCTTTCTTATGTTGGTGCGCCATAATCCGATTTCAATTCATTGTTCATGGATATTTGTAGGTGGCAGCATCATTGGGAGGTGATAACAATTTCAGAATTTTTGTAGATAACCATAATAATTACCTCACACGTAGTTGTTACTGTAAAGGAACAAGAAATATTTTCTTCCCTGTGCCAGAAATATTTATCACTGGTGGAACATTGGTCTAGCCTGTTTTACTCCCTTTCTACTTACTGTAGTGTTTCCACGTCGCCCACTCTTCATTAACTGGCACAGGTGGCCCGCAAAGTGATAAATAAAAATATGCAAAATTATATGTGCCTTAATATTAGCTGTGAGAAATGTTTCTTGCTGTTAATCATAAACTAGTAGTTATGACAACCAGCCCCTTCATTTGCGCAATTTCTGTGATTCTTTTCAAACCTTGTGGCCTTGGTAGGTAAGTGGATGACCTTTAGGAGCTACAGACTTCATCCCTGCATGGGTTCGCTCCCTTGGAGAGGCATGTCTGATGGGAAACTTCCATCATCTCCCTCTGAGGTTGCTGTCTCAATATAACCTAGTAAGTTATGTGAACGTGAAGTAAAATCCCTTTTCATTTCACGTTACCTCAATCCCACACTATTGCATGTGTATGCAAGCTATATTTACATACAATGCAACTATTTGAATGCCAACAAGGAGAAATGTTTTTCATTAATGGGCTTAAAATACAATTATGTTAACAACCCCAATGAACAAGATAAGCCATATGTATTGCTGAATCACAATGTCAGATTGCAGAGAAAAACAGAGACAACCTATCTACCTACCTATTTTTCTAAACGTGGAAACGTGGCTCCATCATAAATATAGAATTTGCAGCAGCTGTGCAGGTTAGAAGGTTCTAGGCCCATTCTCCATATTTAATCTTGATGTAAACGGAGGATTAGCCTGGCATGTTCATTTCTGTTAGGCGCCATATAACCTTTCATGTGTTGGTTCGCCGTAAACCCAGTTCAATAGTCCTCGTTAAAATGGTGGCCTAGAGATATTTTCCATTTTTAAAATAAAAACACAACCTTCTAGTTGTTGGAATGGTATTAAAATATGTACTTGTTTGCTTTGCCGACGTACCCCGTGTAGTTGACGGGGTAGAATACAACCACTGCAAACACACCGTCACATGCAGAGGGGTAGGACCTCCCCCACATCCCACCATTCATATTCATTTTGTCATTTTTAGCTCTACTGATCAGAGATCAGCAGAGCTTATGCCGTGGTGCGGCGTCCGTCGTCCGTCCGTCCGTCTGTCCGTCCGTCTGTCCGTTAACTTTTATTTGTAGCGACTACTCCTCTGAAACTACTGGATGGATATTCATAAAACTTTACAGAAATGTTGCCCATGAAGTCTAGTTGATCCTAGCAAAAATTCATGTTGATGTGAAATCCAAGATGGCCGCCAAAGCTAAAAATAGATGTTTTAAATTCAAGTTTGTAGCGACTACTTCTTGATGGATGTTCATGAAACTTCACAGGAATATTGCTCTTGATGTCTAGTTGATCCTAGAAAAATTTCAGGTCGGCCGGAAATTCAAGATGGCCGCCAAGGCTAAAAATAAATTTTCAAAATACAAGTTTGTAGCGACTACTTCTTGAAAACTATAAGTGATATTGATATGGGACTTTTTCTAAAATGATCAGCATTGCATGATGTTGATCCTAGTCAAAAATCGTTTTGATTCAACGTTAAACATGGCTACCAGCGGCCATCTTTGTTTACATAGAGTTATATAGTAAAAACTTGTAGCGACTACTCCTCTGAAACTACTTGGCGGATTGTCATGAAACTTTACAGGAATGTTGCTCTTGATGTCTAATTGATCCTAGAAAAATTTCAGGTCGGCCGGAAATTCAAGATGGCCGTCACAGCTAAAAATAGATTTTTAAAAAATAAGTTTGTAGCGACTACTTCTTGAAAACTATAAGTGATATTGATATGGGACTTTTTCTGAAATGATCAGCATGACATGATGTAGATCCTTGTGGAAAATTATTTTGATTTGACGTTAAACATGGCTGCCAGTGGCCATCTTTGGTTACATAGATTTAAAATAAGTTTGTAGCGACTACTTCTTCAAAACAATAAGAGATATTGATATGGGACTTTTTCTAAAATGATCAGTATGACATGATGTTGGTCCTTGTCGAAAATCGTTTTGATTTGACGTTAAACATGGCTGCCAGAGGCCATCTTTGTTTACATAGAGTTATATAATGAAAACTTGTAGCGACTACTTCTCTGAAACTACTTGACGGATTTTCATGAAACTTCACAGGAATGTTGCTCTTAATGTCTTATTGATCCTAGCAAAATTTCAGGTCGGCCGGAAATTCAAGATGGCCACCACGGTTAAAAATAGATTTTCAAAAAACAAGTCTGTAGCGACTACTTCCTGAAATCAAAATCAATCAGTAGAGCTTCAAGGTCATTGACCTCTTGTTTTGTTCATGCTCATTAAAGGTCTTCATCATGACCCCTGCATTGTTTCAGGTGCCATCTCGCTCACATCACTAAGAGCAGTGGCAGAAAAACAATAAACGTGGCTCCAGCATAAATGGAGTGTCTACAATAGAATTTGCAGCAACTCTGCAGTTCAGGGTGAGAAGGTCCTAGGCCCATTCTCCATATTTTATCTAGATGTACCTGGCATGTTCATGCCTGTTAGGCGCCATATAACCTTTCATGTGTTGGTGCACCTTAAAACCCAATTCAATTCAATGTTTGCTGATGTTCTGTTAGTACAAATTTGTCGATTCTTATGATTTGGCGGCATAACCTTTTCGTGTTGGTGGACCAAAATCCCAGTTCATCTCAACTTATGATTTATATTTTGTCTTCTACCATTTTCTAGAAGTCCACTTGTTAAAATGCTTTAAAATAGTTGTTAGACAAAAAACTCACATTGTTTATAAAAATTATTGATTATTTATATTGTTATATTTGTCGAGAGTTCTATTTATATATCTGGCCAGTTTTGTAAACTGTGTTTTGTCCTGAGATGGAATTTTAACACCTACAAATTACTACTCATATAACATGTACAAATATATACAAAAGGGAATTAAAGAGTGACATTGTGTAATTTTGTCGTTTCATGTATTGAATGTGTACATAAAATTGTGTTTTATAGATCATTTTCATTAGTGGATTATGTGTATCAAATCATATTAAAGTTATATGTGTTTATGCGATGAGCTTGACCTTGAATTATCTATATATTTTAAATTACACAAAATGACATTACAAAACAATCTTATTTGTTGTGATTTCACTTCATACACAGAAAAAGGAGACAAGTAACCCATGTTATAGTAAAATTTTGCAGAAAAGTCTCCGAGGGAAAAAAAAAATAGATCTGAAGTGCACTGTGAAGCACACTTGTCTGCTCTTACTATCAGCACACTAGTCCGCTCTTACTATCAGAACACTAGACTGCTCTTACTATCAGCACACTGTGCTCTTACTATCAGCACACTAGACTGCGTTTACTATCAGCACACTGTGCTCTTACTACCAGCACACTCTGCTTTTACTATCAGCACACTGTGCTCTTATTATTAGCACACTAGATTGCTGTTACTGTCAACACAGCTGTCTGTGCTCTTCCTATTGGCACACTAGTCTGTGCTCTTACTATCAGCACACTAGTCTGCTCTTACTATCAGAACACTAGACTGCTCTTACTATCAGCACACTGTGCTCTTACTATCAGCACACTAGACTGCGTTTACTATCAGCACACTGCTCTTACTACCAGCACACTCCGCTTTTACTATCAGCACACTGTGCTCTTACTATTAGCAGACTATATTGCTCTTACTGTCAACACAGCTGTCTGTGCTCTTTCTATTGGCACACTAGTCTGTGCTCTGACTATCAGCACACTAGTATGTGCTCTATCAGTACACTGGACTGTGTTCTTACTATCGGCACACTAGACCGTGCTCTAACTATCATCACACTAGTTTGTGCTCTATCAGTACACTGGACTGTGTTCTTACTATCGGCACACTAGACCGTGCTCTAACTATCATCACACTAGTTTGTGCTCTATCAGTACACTGGACTGTGTTCTTACTATCGGCACACTAGACCGTGCTCTAACTATCATCACACTAGTTTGTGCTCTATCAGTACACTGGACTGTGTTCTTACTATCGGCACACTAGACCGTGCTCTAACTATCATCACACTAGTTTGTGCTCTATCAGTACACTGGACTGTGTTCTTACTATCGGCACACTAGACCGTGCTCTAACTATCATCACACTAGTTTGTGCTCTATCAGTACACTGGACTGAGTTATTACTATCGGCACACTAGACTGTGCTCTTACTATCGGTACACTAGACTGCTCTTACTATTGGCACACCTGTCTGTGCTCTTACTATTGGCACACTAATATGTGCTCTATCAGTACACTAGACTGCTCTTACTATCAGTACACTAGATGTGCACTTACTAGCGACACATTACTCTTACTATCAGTACAGTAGACTGCTCTCATTATTTGCACACTAGACTGCTCTTACTATCAGTAGTATGTGCTATTAATATCAACACACAAATCGGTGCTCTTACTAATTACACACTAGACTGCTCTTACTAATTACTAGACTGTGTTCTTGATAACAGCTCACTAAACTGTGCTCTAACTATCAGCACACTAGTATGTGCTCTTACTATCAGCACACTAGTATGTGCTCTTACTATCAGCACACTTGTATGTGCTCTTACTATCAGCACACTAGTATGTGCTCTTACTATCAGCACACTAGTATGTGCTCTTACTATCAGCACACCAGTATGTGCTCTTATTATCAGCACACTTGTCTGTGCTCTTACTATAAGCACACAATGTCAAGTCGTGTGATCTTAATATCTGCACACTAGTCTGTGCTCTTACTATCAGCACACAAGACTGCTCTATCAGCACACTAGTTTGTGCTCTTACTATCAGCACACATGTATGCACTTTTACTATTAGCACACTAATATGTGCTCTTACTATCATCTGCTCTATCAGCACACTAGTATGTGCTCTTACTATCAGCACACTAGTCTGTGCTCTTACTATCAGCACACAAGACTGCTCTATCAGCACACTAGTTTGTGCTCTTACTATCAGCACACATGTATGCACTTTTACTATTAGCACACTAATATGTGCTCTTACTATCATCTGCTCTATCAGCACACTAGTATGTGCTCTTACTATCAGCTCACTAGACTGTGCTCTTAATATGAGCACACATGTGTGCTCATATTATCAGCACACTCTGTGATCTTACTATCTGCATACTAGTTGGTGCGCCTTAAAACCCCAATTCAATTCAATTCAATTCTTACTATTAGCACACTAAACTGCTCTTACTATCTGAACACTAGTCTGTGCTCTTACTATCTGTACACTAGGCTGTGCTCTTACTATCAGCACACTAATCTGTGCTCTTACTATCAGCACACAAGTCCTGTGCTCTTACTATCAGCACACAAGTCTGTGATCTATCTGCACACTAGTCTGTGCTCTTACTATCAGCACACTAAACTGTGTTGTTAGAATATTTAGCTTACTGTTGCAGAACTGACACTTTATTAGAGCTGCATTTTGTCATAGATCTATGTTATCTTCATTTATTAATTTCTAGATATGTAATTGACAGTATTTAATTTAATGTGCTACTCAACATTGATGTGATATGTCACAATATTTTGATGCCATCTGTCTACAGAATATTGAATTCAAGCTATTCGAAAGCTGTACGGATTATATTTTATGTTCTTTATACTGGACCATATTGTGTAATTCCGACAGTCTGATATTGACATCTCACAGTATACATCATATGGTACAGATGTAACTGCAGTGTGAGAATGAATAACTATTAATGTCTGGCCAGTGAGATATTGATGTCTCACATACCTGAGTATGGTAACTATACAATTGTAACTCTGCAATGTGAGAATGAATAACTATTAATGTCTGGCCAGTGAGATATTGATGTCTCGCATATCTGAGTATGGTAACTATACAATTATAACTCTGCAATGTGAGAATGAATAACTATTAATGTCTGGCCAGTGAGATATTGATGTCTCACATATCTGAGTATGGTAACTATACAATTGTAACTCTGCAATGTGAGAATGAATAATATTAATGTCTGGCCAGTGAGATATTGATGTCTCACATATCTGAGTATGGTAACTATACAATTTTAACTCTGCAATGTGAGAATGAATAATATTAATGTCTGGCCAGTGAGATATTGATGTCTCGCATACCTGAGTATGGTAACTATACAATTTTAACTCTGCAATGTGAGAATGAATAACTATTAATGTCTGGCCAGTGAGATTATAAGAATCCATCATTAGTATCCATGTGAGATAGAGAAATCTCACCCGAGGGTCAGAATTGTAACCAGGGACGAGGCTCTGCCGAGTGCCTGGTTGCAATTCTGATCCCGAGGGTGAGATTTCCCTATCTCACATGGATCACTCATGATGGATTATTTTTCTCCCATTATGTGTTTATTAACGGCATAAAATCAATGACTTTGCTGATTTTACGCCAGAATAAGACGACGTCGACGTAACATGACGTCATAAGTCACATGTCATGTAAGATAGGCATTTTCCTCATGTGAGATAACTCTATCTCACATGAGCAGAAATGGGAGAAATTGATGTCTCACATACCTGAGTATGGTAACTATACAATTGTAACTCTGCAATGTGAGAATTAATAATATTAATGTCTGGCCAGTGTGATATTGATGTCTCACATACCTGAGTATGGTAACTATACAATTGTAACTCTGCAATGTGAGAAAGAATAAATATTAATGTCTGGCCAGTGAGATCTTGATGTCTCACATACCTGAGTATGGTAACTATACAATTGTAACTCTGCAATGTGAGAATGAATAACTATTAATGTCTGGCCAGTGAGATATTGATGTCTCACATACCTGAGTATGGTAACTATACAATTGTAACTGCAATGTGAGAATGAATAATATTAATGTCTGGCCAGTGAGATATTGATGTCTCACATACCTGAGTATGGTAACTATACAATTGTAACTCTGCAATGTGAGAATTAATAATATTAATGTCTGGCCAGTGTGATATTGATGTCTCACATACCTGAGTATGGTAACTATACAATTGTAACTCTGCAATGTGAGAAAGAATAAATATTAATGTCTGGCCAGTGAGATATTGATGTCTCACATACCTGAGTATGGTAACTATACAATTGTAATTTTGCTATGTAAGAAGGAATAAATATTACTGTCTGTCTAAAGAGGAAATGTTCCATATTTGCTTAAGTTATAATGTTTTGTTATGTCTAATAATAATTCACCATTCATATTATCCTCATCTGTCGGCACCATATAACCTTTTTATGTTGGTGTGCCATAAAAACCCAATTCATTTCATCTTTGTCTCATAGAGGGGATAGGGGCTGTATGTAGGAAATGTAGGTAGTGGGTTAAAGGTGCTTTGTACAATGCATTTGTGGGTCAATGGAAGTCTTTTGAAAAGGAAAAAAATATATTGTGATTGTACGAGGAACGACAACCCTTGTGGCTCTAGGAGCCCAGTCTGAGTTGTATTTTGGGTTAATGTTTTGAAAACATTAAAAAAAAATCTTAGTGCTTTATTTAGTGATTATAAGAACACAAAATCTGAACTGGCTCAGTAGGAAGGGATTTTGTATTCAAAACAAAACTCTCGTGGCTCAAGAAATGTAGATCAGTTATGCCACAGTATTGAGTGAAAAAAAGGAAATAACGATAACTCTTGTGCCTCCAGAAACATCAATTGTAGTTATAAATCTTGAATGCTAGTAAAATGGATAACAGTGAAAATGTAGATCTGACAATAATAATATACTTTGGTCAGTTTTGGTATAGTTTTAAATTTGAACATTTCCGTAGATACGTTGTGAAATCAGTATGAAAAAGTGCCTGATGCCTTAACTACATTCCAGAAAATGCCTAATTAGCGTTAACAAATAGCAGTACAAGTAGGAGACCTTGTTGTACAACATCTGGGAGGGACTATAAACCGTTACTTTACACACACTGGTTAACCATGCATCATGGCAGTAAAAACTTGAAATTGTGGTAGCTCTGACCCCAAAGAGTATCATATTCCATTAGTTACTAACCATGGCAACTAGTAGTTACTGACCATGGCTAGTAATTTTTTCACCATGGCAACCAGTAGTTGTTGACCATGGCAACCAATAGTAACTGACCATATCAACTAGTAGTTAATGACCATGGCAACCAGTAGTTACTGACCATGGCAACCGGTAGTTACTGACCATGGCAACCAGTAGTTACTGACCGTGACAACCAGACCATGGTAACCAGTAGTAACTGACCATGGCAACAAGTAGTTACTGAACTGGCAACCAGTAGTCACTGACCATGGCAACCAGTAGCTACTGACCATGACAACCACTAGTTACTGACCACAGCAACCAGTGGTGACGATGGCAACCAGAAGTACTATTAGTAATTGACCATGACAACCAGTAGTTACAGACCGGAGCAAGTGAAAACAAAATTATGTTTAAAATGTGCAGCAAATCTAAAAGAGAAATAAAAAAGTATGCAGATTATCAATTGGTAATATGGCAGAAGGTATTATCCTTAAAATCACATGCACATGCACACACGCATGCACGAACGCACGCATGCGCGCACACACACACATCTCAAGTTCAAGATTGTTGTGCAGGACTTAATAGCGAATTGAAGTTTCTGAATCCATGCCCCATATTTTTATCTAGTCTATGTACATGAGACTTGGGTCCAGAAAATTCGTTTTTGTATTGGCACCCTAAAAAAATAAAAGGTTCAATGCTGTAAAACAATTCAATTCTCTTGCATTATAATAAAGAATTTATATTGTATACAAAATACACCATTGTATTAACACCGCCTGAATTATAGTTGTGTTTTCTTTCTCTATAGTGATATCAGGATATAAAAATTTCTGCGTGTGCCTGGATTATCAACAGAGTAAAAGTATATTATAAAAACTATATAAAGTCCGGACAGTGCTAATATATTATGATTATACCCCCGACTTCACAAAGTGAAGTGGGGACTATATAGGAATCATGTTGTCCGTAACAACCCGTCGCGTAACATGTTTTTAGCTCGACTATTCGAAGAATAAGACGGCTTATTATTACTTGCAGTCCTCAAAGTTTTGAATGGGTTGTTCCCAAACTTCATATACACATAACAACTGATGACCTTATGTCCCTATAAATCACCCATTGTTGATTGCCTAATTTATTACAGAATTGTGGCCCTTTGTTTGACTTTGAATTTAAGCGAGGGTACAGTGATAGTTCTAGTTGTATTTGAGAGTATGGGAGAGAGATGAAATGCCGAAATTAAATTAACAGATAAATAAACTATTTATGGAGAAAACTAATGTAATTATATTTAATGTTTATGAAAAACAATTTTTTTTGATTAAATTATATGCATAGATGCATATTAAATGCAAATATATGTGAGTATATATTATAAAGATGTCTTGTCAATTAATCTCCCATTATCATTGGTGGCATCCGGGCGGCATGCAAAGAAATGCCAAGGGTCTTTTTTTTAATTGAATTTTAAAATTGTTCTGAAATGCATAGGCCCGGCAAACTAGGGTGGTCCGGGGGCATGCTCCCCCTTCATTTGATCAGCAGAGCTTATGCCATGGTATGTCGCCCATCTGTCCGTCGATCTGTAAACTTTTATTTTAGCGACTTCTCCTCTGAAACCCTGATTTTCACGAAACTTCACAGGAATGTTGCTCTTGGTGTCTAGTTTATCCTAGGAAAATTTCAGCTGGCCCGCAAATTCAAGATGGCCGCCACGGCTAAAAATAGATTTTTAAAAAACAAGTTTGTAGCGACTACTTCTTGAGAACTATAAGTGATATTGATATGGGACTTTTTCTAAAATGATCAGTATGACATGATGTTGGTTTTGGTTTTGATTCGATGTTAAACATGGCTTTGTTCATATACAGTTATATATTAAAAACTTGTAGTGACTACTCCTCTGAAACAACTGGACGGATTTTCATGAAACTTCACAGCAATGTTGCTCTTGATGTCTAGTTGATCCTACAAAACTTTCAGGTTGGCCGGAAATTCAAGATGGCCACCACAGCTAACAATAGATTTTAAACAAATTTGTAGCGACTACTTCTTGAAAACTATAAGTGATATCGATACGGGACTTTTTCTAAAATGATCAGCATATGACATGATGTTGGTCCTTGTCGAAAATCATTTTGATATCAACGTTAAACATGGCAGCCAGTGGCCATCTTTGTTTACATACAGTTATATAGCGTAGTAAAAACTTGTAGCGACTACTACTCTGAAACTACTGGACGGATTTTCATGAAACTTCACAGGAATGTTGGTTTTGATATCTATAGTTGATCCTTGCGAAATTTCAGGTCGGCCGAAAATTCTACCTGGCCGCCACAGCTAAAAATGCATTTTTAAAAAAGTTTGTAGCGACTACTTCTTGAAAACTAAGTGATATTGATATTGGACTTTCTCTCAAATGATAGCATGACAGGATGTTTGTCCTTATTGAAAATTATTTTGATTCGACATTAAACATGGCTGCCATGTGAAACTTCACAGGAATGCTGATTTAGCTATCAAAACCTATCAGTAGAGCTTCAAGGTCATTGACCTCTTGTTTAAACTTAGCTATGTTATGGTGCGTTTTGGCGTATCTCTGATAAAAAACACTTGTATGGTATTTGAAGAAATATATTTTGACAAATTTGAGAATTAAAATTTGACAAAGTTGAATTACCTACACTAAAATAAAATAAGAAACAAATGTTGACCCTTAACTCCCCCACCCGCTCTGGCTTCATTTTTTATTGCATTTTTGGACTTTTTTTTTCATGGGATGGCGAGTTGTCCGTCGTCCGTCCGTCCGTCGTTAACTTTTGTCTTGTTACCACAATAGGGCCTTCATTTTTCATCTGATCTTTACCAAACTTTAAAAGGTTGTTAATATCAATAAAAGCTCGGACAAGTTCGAAGACCAACCAGATCGGAATAATTTCACGGGAGTTATGGCCCTTGTTTTGCTGAAAAAAGCCATATTAAGCCTTGTGAACATTCTAGCACCTTCATTTATTATTTGATCTTTACCAAACTTGCATAGATTGTTAATATCAATAAAAGCTTGGACAAGTTCGAAAACCAGCCAAATCGGATCAGTAACACCTGAGTTATGGCCCTAGTTTTTTCTGAAAATTGCTATTTTCTGCCTTGTGAATGCTCTAGCACCTTCATTTATTAATTGATCGTTACCAAACTTGCACATATTGTTAATACCAATTATAGCTTGAACAAGTACGAAAATCAGCTGAATTTGGTCAGTAACACCAGAGTTATGGCCCTTTTTCCCCCTGAAAAATGGCATTTTCTACCTTGTGAACACTCTAGCACCTTCATTTATTATTTGATCTTTACCAAACTTGCACAGATTGCTAATATCAATGAAAGCTCGGACAAGTTCAAAAACCAGCCAGATCGGAATAATTTCACTGGAGTTATGGCCCTTGTTTTTTCTGAAAATTTCTATTTTCTGCCTTGTGAACACTCTAGGGCCTTCAATATTTATCGAATCTTTACTTAACTTTGCCAGTGTCTTTATATCAATGAAAGCTCGAACAAGTTCAAAAATCGGCAAGATCGAAATAATTTCAACGGAGTTATGGCCCTTGTTTTGCTGAAAAATGCCATATTAAGCCTTGTGAACACTCTAGGACCTTCATTTATTATTTGATCTTTACCAAACTTGCACAGATTGTTAATATCAATGAAAGCTCGGACAAGTTCGAAAACCAGTCACAGAGGAGTCATGGCTCTTGATTTAGTTAAAAATGTTTTTTTTGCCTCGTTAATACGGTAGGGCCTTCATTTTTCATCTGATCGTTACCAAACTTTACCAGATTCTTTAGTTATGGCCCTTGATTTAGTTAAAAAGCTGTTTTTTGCTCGAAACTTTAAGAAAACATAAATACCAGTCACTCGCTTCATTGATATTATAAGAGCCATGTTTGCCAGTAGAGCGTCCACAGGCCCTCTTGGGCCTCTTGTTCAAATTGATCTACAGGCCCGGGCCAGTATGGCCTAATAGTAGCTAGGCCGATGCTGTCCAATGAAGGGTTAGGTTAACTTGAATGAATGTTTTCATTTATTGGAGTATAATTATGGCTTTGTATATTTAATGGAAGGAACATCTATTTTAAACGGTAATGCAGAACCATTGAACACAATTTCTGTTATTAAAAAGAAAGCAAATTGGACTTCAACAAATAATGTGGCATCAATCAATGTTTTACGCTTGTTTACAAAATTAACGACTTGTAAGTGAAGAAGTGTCTGTTCTTACGGATGGCGGGAGGTGTACAGTACTGGTTCTACCCAGGAAAATTGGGTGGCCTGCCTCCACCACAGAAAATCGACCATCATACATAACCTTACAGAGGCATAGCTGACCTGAAATGCATATAATTTATAGGTTCCGACAAACTAGGGGGTCCGGGAGCATGCTCCCCATGCTTTTTTTTAAACAATGGTGCATTTTGGGTATATCTGACCGAGCACTTGTGTGGTATTAGAAGAAATATTTGTTTGACAAATTTGAGAATTAAACATTTGACAAAGTTGAATTATCTACACTGTAATATAAAATAAGAAACAAATGTTAACCCTTAACCCCACACCCCTCTGGCAAACTGATGTATAGGCCTGGGCCTATATGGCCTAATAGTAGCTACGCTGATGCTTTACTTGTGTTGAAAATGACGTTAAAAAACATACAAACAAACAAACAAAACAAAATTACCTGATGGAAATATTTAAGGGACACCTGGTCAGTCCTGGAGTTTTTTATCAGGCCCTGAAATTAATGACTCGATTTATTTCTCCATTATCATTTTGACTTTAAAGGGACACAAGGCAATCTTGAAGTGTTGGAAATGGGTATCTCGATTTATATATCCAGTATCATGTTCACTTTTACCCTGGGTACATTTAAATAAATCAAATTTTAAGTATTCACTATTTCGCCTTATTATACTATAAGTTTTAATATATTATTGGTGCAATAATATCAAAAATTAATAATATGCAAAAACAAATGGCTTAATACAATAATTAACATTAATGACTGAACAAATGCAATTTATGTAAAAAAAACTAACGGGACGCCGCTAGTTTTTAAAAAATCAAGATTGCCATGTGTCCCTTTAAACCTGCTTGCATATACCATAATTAAATAAAATTTTGAGTTTTCATTTTGTCTTGTTCTACCATAGATTTAAGTGTATTATTGGTGCAATATTATCAACAGTTAACAATATGCAAAAATAATTTGCTTTATACTATTGTTGTAATTAATATTAATGTTAAACAAATGCAAGTTATGTAGAAAAACTAACCAGATGCTGTGAGTCTTTAAAAAATCGAGATTGCCATGTGTCCCTTTAGCATTTTTGAGTTCATTTATGTGGCTGAATAAATGTCCAAAAGTAGCTGCAGGGGAGAAGATATAAAGAGGTAATTGGCAACAACAAATCAGCTTGTGACAGACATGGGCATTGATATAAAAGGGTCAATGCACACTTTTGATGTCATTGTTGTGAAACAAAATTAGGAACCTAACATTGTAATTAACTGTAGGTCATACAGTATTCCATTCAATATCCAGGCAATAAAATAGGTCAGACAGAAAATTGAGATGAATATAGGACTAAAGGCCCATATGATAATGATCTGGTAAGGCAAGATTCCTCAGTTCTATATCAGAAAATGTTTTTGTGCACCAAAAGCTAGTAACGGTACATATTTAAAGGGACCTGCAGCAATCTTGATTTATTTTAAAAACGCACGGTTTCCGGTTAGATATTCTACATAACTCGCATTTGTTGAATCATTAATATTAATTATACGTAATTATTATAAAGCTAATTGTTTTTGCATATTATTAACGGTTGATTCTATAGCACCAATAGTATATGTAAACGTATTATAGAATAAGACGAAATGAAAAAACAGCATTTTATTTAATTATATGCATGCAGCTTTAAAGTCAAAATGATACTGGATAAATAAATTGAGATGCTAATTTCAATGCTTGATAAACAATTCAGGATTGCTGTGACAAACTTGTACTAGAAAAATGGTTTAACTAGAGCAACACAATCTTAAATTATGTAAGACGAAGTATATGACAATATATATGTAAACCTGATAATAATGTATATGATATAAAACTGGATGGTCAGTGTTACCTCAGTGTTACCTCAGTGCATTAAGGGATTGGATGATGATATTAAGTTCAATCTATCGTATTTCCTCTAATAGAAGTGCACCCATACCTGCACCTTTGAAAAAAACAAAAACAAAAACTTTAAAAATCAATACAGTTGCATTTCATAATTTTGATAGAGCATCATCAAAAAAACTGACCAATCAGTGACCAGAAATAAGACATAACCAATACATTCTGGTAGGTGATAAACTCGGTCTTTATCCTTGATGTTCAACCAAGTTCTCTGTTAAAATTGAGGTATTTGCAGTGTGATTTTTTTAAAACCCTGAATAGTTCATGCACATTCATGCAAATTGATTCAATATATGTATCTTCTCAAATCAAAATCTTGAAAATTGTCGTCTTTTTACTCTGCCAAAGATTTTTATATTACTATAGAACCTAAGGATAAAAACCGAGTAATACAAATTTGATCACCTACTGAAAATAAAATAAAATCTCAACATCTCTGCAATGCAAAATTATGAATATTTTGTATCCAAAAATCAACAAAAAAAATTCAATAAATGTTCAATCTTGGATACTTGGTCACCTGATGAATTGCAGTGTTGACCAAATAAATACAAAGTTTTAAAAGAAAGATTTGGAGTTTTCAAATTTTTTTCATTATTTTACCATAGGTATATTATTAGTGCAATGTAACACTACTAACAGTTAATAATAAAAAAAAAAGTTTGCTTTAAACTTTTCGAATAACTTACTACATATTGTACTATAATGAATAATATGGAAGTTATGTAGGAAAACTAACACTGTGAGTTTTTTAAAAAAGAAATCAAGATTGCCATGTAAGCGGGTGGGGTCAATTTTTTTAAAAATAAATTCAAGACTTTCTCACTCATTCTGAATGCATTCAATATGCTGGGTTCTCAACCTGACCAAAATCACACAGAACTGGTGAATAAAACCACATACATAATATTTGTTATTAAGTCTGTGCTAAAGGGGTAAAAAATCATTTTTGTGAACTTTTACCATTTTTTCTCTAAAAGATACTTTGGATATGCTTTGGCCACAGTGTCAAATTATTAGGGGTGGGGGCCCTGGCCCTGTTCCTAGCTTATGGTGTCTCGGCCATAATGTACTGAAGACTTCAAACCAATGTTAATCACAAATGTCAATGAGAAGGTGTGTCACGCGATAATGAGGTTGTATACCTCAAAGCAGGCCCCTATATGTCGATTTAAAAATTTCAGTTTTCATTCCAGCTTTAAGGCAAAGGTCACACTTGGAGTTGAAAGGTTCATTTACATATAAGTGCAGAAAATCCACTAGTAAACACAGATGTTAGTCCCAATGAGAAGGGAGTGTAGCGCACAAGAATGGGACTTTGGGAGACATTTGTCACTTACTGCTGACATTTCCTGTTTCTTTTAAGACACTCAGTCTCTGTAGATCCCTAAAATAAAGCAGTTGATCCCTGGATCCCTAAAAGTAATTGCCTATGTTCCCCAGACCCCAAATTATTGTCCATGTTCCCCAGATCCACAAAACCCCTATGAGGGCCTCATATGTCCTGCATTCAGGCTTGGGTGATACAGCCCTGCTGAGAGATTATGACATGTAGATCAAGAGCTACTATTTAATAGCAGGGAGTATAACGTACTCCCACGTTATAACGTACTCCCTGTTAATAGATATAGTTTGTTATAATGAATTAAATTTAAAATCATTAGATGTTATTAATTTACAGCTCTGATTTATCATGCAGTCTATAGCATGTTAATATTTTTTACTTAGCGCCTCGTTCTATGCTTGTAAACGCATTGCATATTACGCATTGCATAATCACAATGTAATTTACGCGGGAAAGTTGTGTATTCCTTTACGCGCTAAAATGTCACATGGTATGGGGAAAATTGACCACGTGGTTCACTTGGCGGCAAGATGAAAGGGAATCCTTCTTCCGATTGGCTACAGAGAGGGTTAATCCCAACTTGACCTCGTCACGTGACTTTGTTATTATTGTGAACGAAAAATAAACCACGAGGTGAAATTGCGAACAATTTGTCAATATTTGTTTTTGAATTTCTATTGATGAGCGCTTATCATAAATGGCGATGACCGACAGTTCAAACATAATGGATTTATCTAGCCGACCACGACGGATCCGACATTTTTCAGGAAAGAATTACGACGGGGAAGGAGATAAAAGTTTGGAGCTACGGGGCATCCTGGAGGTGTTGAGCGCGTATCAGGATTATGACGGCGGAATCAACTGCTGTATGTGTGGTAAGGACCATTGTTTATGCATTATTTTCTGCTAAATGTTTTTTCTGCTAAATGTTGTTTATTATAAATTGATATGCCATGTTCCAAACAAGTCGGAATTACGTTGGACGACAGCTTGCCATAATTGAACATAAAAGTGTGTGGTCATCCATCCGATCGAACGACCGAAAACTGAAAAAGCATTTCATGTTTAAAACATTAACCCTGTGGTATGCGTAGTTTTAGTACATTACATAAAAACATTCATAACCCCCATAATGTAATTTGATTAACTGTTCGCAGCAATATTGAAATTATATCTGGACGTGAAAACCATCGCTGTAATCACCTTTTTCATGATTGTAATTGCATGATTAGGTAAGAGAAAGTGTCAAGGTCATTATTAACGTCTATAAATAGAACATAAATGAGGCCCTACAGGTGAGGGAGTTAAGTATTAAATATTATCGCAGATTAATTGTAATTAGTTTTTTTAAAGATTTTATAACAATGTGATCCATTTGTACTTCTTAGATATCTGATTTACTTAAAGGTAATTTCTTTTTGTAAAATGATGAATGAGGCTCTCCTGGCGTCAGGAATGCTCTATAAACTACATGCGAATTGGCACTTGAACCCGCAACGGTGAGAGGCGAGAAGGTTTACAATGCAACATCATTGGGCGAGTGGTTAACGACTTTGAGTTGTAGGTATACGCACCATCGAGTTTTGGATTCACAAATGTGCCTAAACCCACTTTACCTTCAGTTTTTATTGCATTTTTCACATTTTTATTAGTTTGCTTCTTTAATAGCCTGTACGCACTTGCGTCAGTGCGTATGCCCAGGTACGCCCCTGATTGCTGCAGGTTCAAATCGACTTTTAAGAGATGAAGTCTCGATTCTTACAGATGGCGGAAGGTGTACAGTACTGGTTCTACCCAGGAAAAGTGGGTTGTCTTGCCTCCTACACAAAAAAAAAGAAGAAAAATTGCATCTAAACAATCGTGATCCTAAAAATATGGTCACCCAAAGGGTAACTAAACTCCCTCACACACCCACCCAATGATATGCAAATTCAGTATCCCCTGTGCCTTGAATAATTTCTGCAGAAGACCCTGGTACCGTATGCCAGCTTTGATTCTCGTGTCTATTCAGGATGTAGTTTGCTGTTGTGCATATGTCCTATCACATCTACCTTGTGTATGTATTGTGTATATTACTTATTTTATAATTAACAGGTAAGCTGTACAAGAGTAAAGTGTGTTTTATCAAACATCTGTGGGAACACAGTGTTTACTGGGACCTGTTCCCCGGCGACAAAAACCATGAGAGGGTCCTTGCCATTCAAGCTGCGCTCATTCTGTATGCGGGTCACATGGGAATCTCGATGCAGGATGCCGAAAGGTAAAAAAGATTTTGCCGATCTGACCTATTTCATTTATTTTTTGTGCCTAACCTTCTTTAAAAGAAAAAAGTAAGAAAGACTTACTGTTACTGCTCAACGCCATCAATGGTTCATCGACATCAACAGGTATTAATCAACCCAGGTAGCTATGCAGCGTGGCAACACACTTCTTGAGAATTTGATTGTCATAACTAGTCAAAAATATTTTAAAACATGCATTCATTTCCAGTGGTGTATTTTAATTTTCAACCTTCGAATTTTGTGGAAATTGCTCTTGATCAGTGGTCGAAATTAGCTCTACTCTAGCCCGAAGGTGAAAAACTAGAATATATTAATTCGGTAGTTGGCCTTATGAAAATTGTAATAGTCCAAATGATTATATAATAATTCGGACTAGTGAACACAAATCCTATTTCTTTGACTGCTGGATGGTTCTTATATTGTGTTATTTTGTACCTGTCATTTGCAGCCACCTTTAAAGGTACACGCTGCAATCTTGATTATTCTAAAGCTTGCGGCATCCCATTGCATTTGTTCAATCATTAAAGGGGTTGTTGCACTATTCTGGAACTAGCTTCATTTAAAAGGGCTTTCCAAACCATGGAAAAAGCTGAAAGAATTATCAAAATATCTTAACAAATACAGGAGATATGATCCTTTAAAAAATTCTCAAACTGAAGCAGCCATCTTGGATTGATAACGTCATCGCGCCTTTTTACCATTTATTGTATATTGATACATACCATTTAAAACAAAGACTATCACTGTAAATAGTAAAAAGAGCATATACAGTATCAATATTTTACTTTGTATTTATAATTTAATACATTTATTTGCTTTAAACACTATTAACTATTTTCCATAAATGGAAAATGGCGCGATGACGTCATCATTCAAAGATGGCTGCCTCCATTGAAGTCTTTTTGCACATTTTCAAAAGGACACATCTCCTATATTTTTTTAGGTATTTTGATAATTTTTTCAACTTTTTCCATGGTTTTTAAAACCCTTTTAAATGAAGCTAGTTCCAGAATAGTGCAACAACCCCTTTAATATTAATTATAAGAATAGAATAAAGCAAATTATGTTTTTTCATATTTAATAATAACTGGTAATACATTGAATCGATAATTTAAAGTTCTGGTAAAAGAAATTATTAATACAAAAAAAATTAAACTTGAGGTATTATTTAATTATTTGCAAGCAGGTTTAAAGTCAATATGATACTGGATTAATAAATTTTAATGCTTGATAAAAAATTAAGATTTCCGTGTGTCCTTTTGAATAAAATATAATGTGTAACATTTATTAACTATACATATGTGTTTTTTATTTATAATCCAGAATGATGGACTTGTTGGTTACATCACCTAGCATCCATGAAACAAATTACCCTTTGACACCAAAGAAAGACGTACGCAAGAAATTGCTGAAGTTCCACGAAACCACATACCCTAAGACTCCAGAAAAAGACAGCAGTAAAACTCTTCAAAGTTTACTCGGCAACATGGACCCTGCAACGCCAGAGAAAGACGTGAACGACAATCTTCCTAGTGACAATAATAACCTCTACCCTTCAACTCCGCTTTCAAGTGTCAGTAGTTACCTGTATCCTTCGACCCCGATAAAGGAGACCAGCCCAGGGTATCCAAACTTTCACAGAAGCACATATCCGGCAACGCCCAAGAAAGCTCCGAGCAAGCGGTCATCTTTAAAAATGCCTAAGATGTCGAGGAAGAAACTCCGACTGGTTCTGGAGTGATTACTTCACTGTGTGTTGTGCTAGACTGTGTCACATAGTGACAATATGTAACCAGGCTCGACTGGTATGCTGACTAGCAACTCCAATGCAGAGTTCCCTCCAGTGTTGGACTTCTTAGTTAAAGTGACACACGACAATCTTGATGTCATAAAAACTTGCGACATCCCGTTAGTTTTCTACATAACTTAAATTTGTTCAATCATTAATATTACTTACAGTAATAGTATAAAGCAAAAACATATTTGCATATTCCCAACTTTTGATTTTAATGCAGCAATAATATATTGAAATTTATGGTAAAATAAGATTTTTAATTTTGCGCAAACAGGTTTAATGTTAATGATGGCGGATTAATAAACCGATGCAAACTTTTTTAATGCTTGATAAAATATTTAAGATTGCCATGTGTCCCTTCAAACATGGGCATATAGCACTGGTGAAGAAATTCAACAATGGTGTAAATTTTGAACAAACTGTAGACATGGCGGCAGGCCTAGCTAGTTGTGATGTATATTTCCCACGAGTGTTCAGTTTAGTTTGCTTTCTGTTTTTACGTCAGACACTGTATTTATAGTCGGTTTAAATTACTGGAGTCTGTCGTAAAAAGTTGGGAGCATAACCATTGGCCATAACACATTTTTGTCAGTTGTTGATTTTGGCAGGATAGCAGTGTTAAGTTTTTTTAACAAGGAAATTTGCTTAAAAATGATGGTACAACTCGATATAGCTTAGCCAATTAAAACGCAGGAATTTAGTAAGTGAAAAATAGAAAAACGTTAAGCTGGAAAAAAAATGCAACAACCATATGAATAGATCTTGATGTGTTTCATTTCATGTTCTGCAACATGCTACTAATAAAGGGAAGTAACTTGTACTTAATGTTGATATCCAGTATAAGAGTGATTTCCCTGGATTAGAAAAAATTGAATTGCAGCATTTCTGATGGCCGTCTGCCGTATTGGACAAGAAAGGAAAACAAGTGTCGTCATAAAGAGAATTTTGTTAGTATCAAATCATATACCTAACTTCATATATTGTTATAAAAGCTATGTTGGCCAGTAGAGGATCAACAGGTTCTTGGACCTCATATTTTAGTCATTGTCGTGTGATGACTACTTAAAGGAACACTAGCCGTAACTTTAAGCTTATAAAACTCAAAATAATTACATTGACAAACATTACACAACTACAATTTTTGAACAAGATTTCTAGAAACAAGATGTTTTGATGGAATTCAATAGCAGTACCAAAAAAGAATATAAAAATGTAAAATAAAAAAGGCCGCTGCATGGGGTTGAACTCCTACCTAGCCCACACTAAAATTACACTTGCGGATAGTAATAGACGAGCGCTGAGCGCGTTGCCAATTGAGCTACACTGTAAATTTGCGTGTTGCAAAACATGATAAACCTAATGCGCTAAAGGACGGAGTAACAGGAACATAAATATTGTGGTCCCAGCTATGTTTACAAACAATAAATAAAACACTTTATTTCTTCACATTCACAGCGTTGTGACTACAGACTTGTTTGGGTCTAGGCATGTTTTCATGCATCAATTTAACTGAATAAAAATCATTTCCTTACTCGATATATGCTGGGCAGTGTCTCTTTAAGTTTAATTCTTAACCCCCTACATATATATAATGTATATATAATGGACTGTTCTTTCTTTGAATTAATACCATTCCATTTATGTGACAAAGGGGTGTTTTGGGGTAAATTATTGATAAGCAGCCAGACATTGTAAACCCTGATCAGATTGCGAGTTACTTGCAGGTTGATCTGGTTTACAATGGATGCAAAGGCTATTATAGTCGTGCTTAGCGGGTTAAGGGTTAATTATTTTGAAATAAGCTCCTATGAAGTTGACATGTTTGTAAATAAAACCGGTGCAATTATTTTCCTTTTTGTGTTAAAATCTGCTTTGTTGTATATTATTGTTCACGTTTGAATTTGTTATATATGATGTTATAGGTTTAGTTTATATTTTTAGTTATTTCAGTTGACAAAAAAAAGTTTAATGATTGTTTTATGCTTTCTAGAAAGAAAAAAAAAGAACATGAAAATGGTTAAAAGAACAAAAATACAGTGAAAATCCTAGCGGCGGCAGGAATAACCTCAGATAGCAAAAGGTTTAATAAATGTTTTGTTCGCTTGCAACGGACATATAAAGGGTGTGGAAGTATAAATAGGTTTTAACATCAATTATTGCTTGGGGTTTATTTACATTACCATATGTTTCTTCTTTTATCAAATTTCAAACCCTGTATTGGGGACATATGAAGCCTCAAAGGCTTGCGTTATTTATAGAAACAAACGCACCTGATTATTGGGTTGCGGAAATAGATATGACAATTCTAACAACAATTAACTTTCCTCGTATATTTTGGTAAATGTTATAAATAGCTCCGCAAATTATTTTTCGTGTCGCTGCCAAGATTTCCCCAGTATATGAACTGCTACTTTTTAATGGCAGCATATTGTTTTTGATAGAAGTGATATTGTTTTGATAATGCTCTTTTTCAAGCGGAATTTTTGTATTGTATATTAAAATATAATTATTGTTTTTAATAAGCCGAAATACTTGGTCGTATTTGACATTTTAATTTGTATCCTCTAACTCCCTGGATCCCTTAAAAGGGTACATTGGATTATTTCTATAATAATCTTCAATTGTAAAAAAAAAGTCCAGTTCATGATCAAAATGTCATATGAAAGAAAATATGCTGTAAGAGATTGTTCAGTTTTAACATTTTAATCACCGTGTATTTTGAATGGAATCGGGCATAAATGTTGAAATTAACCCTGGTGTGTAACCTAGGATAGCACGTATTAAACAATATTAAATTTCCTTGTAAATAAGGTGTCATTTTAGGCTCATTCATTATGGTTAGGCCCTTCAGAACAGAAACTTTTATTATTTGTAACTTTAAGCCTGACCTTTATACCCCCACAAAAAGCCTGACATACCCCATTTAAAATACATTATTAGTTGTCTAAGGCTTGCCTTGCAACAAAGAAGATTGCATCATTTGACTGCATTTCATGATTTCAGCATTAATGTAATATAAAGTATCTAAAGATGATAAACTGTCTATCCTCCGAGAACGTTAAAGAACCATAGGAATCTGTTCGATAATAAGAGTAGGGCAGGCTCCCGGATTCCTATGTATCCTTCCCCTCTCTCTGGGGCGGCTCTAAATAACCTACACTGTGTTGATGAGCCGTTGAACAACATTCAATCAATCATTGACTTTGTCCCGATTTTTACCCTGTGTGGTTCCCGGGGGCCCCGTTTGGTCACGAGGCAAAGAATAGGGCCACTGCAGATCACTTTGGAGGGGTAGGCAAATCGCTTCGGAGGGGTAGGCATAGATCGCTTTAGAGGGGTAGAATCCCCACAAATTCATGTTCATTTTATCATTTTTTGTTCATGTTCATTAAAGAACATGACTGGTCTTCATCATGATCCCTGCATTGTTTCAGGTGCCATCTAGCTCCCATCAAAAGAGCAGTGGCAGAAAAACAAACGTGGCTCCAGCGTAAATGGAGTTTCTACGATAGAATTTGCAGCAACTCTGCAGTTCAGGGTGAGAAGGTTCTAGGCTCATTTTCCATATTTTATCTGGATGTACATGGAGGATGAGCCTGGCATGTTCATGCCTGTTAGGCGCCATATAACCTTTCATGTGTTGGTTCGCCTTCAAACCCAATTCAATTCAATTGTCCCGTTTTGCTGGTGATTGGAATTCAATACACAGAAAGGTTTGCTTATAAATTTGTGATATGTATATATTTATGTTAATGGAATACTGTAGTCTTTTAATGAACATGTATTTCGTAGATCGTTTTCTTTTTATATTTTGTTTGTTTTGAAATGATTTTATTAGGCATTAATAACTATCATGTTGTTGTTGTTTTTTTAACTTTTTAAAATAAAAATAAAATGGAGGAAAAAAACATTGTTTTCCTTTAAAGGGACATGCGACAATCTTGATTTTTTTTTAAATTTACAACATCCCGTTAGTTTTTCTACATAACTTGTATTTTTTCATTCATTAATATTAATTATGAGGTGATGGCAAGTTGTGTTTGCATATTACTAAGGCCTAAAAAAAAAAAGATGTGTGTTTCTGGTTTCACCCTGTCAAAAAGTTGAGGTAGGTAGGTAGGAAAAAGTTTTTTTTTTAGATATTTTTTTTATATATATTGTTCGCATATATTATGC
The DNA here is from genome assembly GCA_037043455.1 of Cyrtodaria siliqua. Classification (NCBI taxonomy): domain Eukaryota; kingdom Metazoa; phylum Mollusca; class Bivalvia; order Adapedonta; family Hiatellidae; genus Cyrtodaria; species Cyrtodaria siliqua. The sequence goes on along the minus strand of JAWPHD010007481.1, from coordinate 64,261 downwards.
CATTTTTGTACTAAGGCAACTTTTTGATAACCTTTGCAATCCAAATTGGATGCTTAACAACTCTGGCTAATAAAATTATCATTTGAATAAAAAAAATAAAAAAAAAAAAAAATAAAAATTTTATTTTTTTATTTTTTTATTTTTTTTCGCTAAAAATATTTAGGGTCGGCGGTGATAAAGTAGGGTCGGTCGGGAAACCGGAAACACACATGTTTTTTTTTTAGGCCTAACTAATGATTATATTGCACCATAAATATATTTAAACCCACGGCAGAATAACAAAAAAGAATTGAAAACGTAAACTTTTATTTAATTAAATGCAAGCAGATTTAAAGTCAAAATGAAACTGGATTAATACAGTTGGGTGCTGATTGTAATGCCTGATAAAACCTTCATTATTGCCATGTGTCCCTGTAATAAAGAAATACATAGGACAAATATTGTTCTTAATTTGTAGAGCAGTTTTATTTCATTTATGGAATTTGTTCTGTATAAAAATTGTTTATGTTTTTAGTGCTCCTGATAGATTTTTAGCTCTACTGATCAGAGATCAGCAGAGCTTATGCCGTGGTGCGGCGTCCGTCTGTCCGTCCGTCTGTCTGTAAACTTTTTTTTGTAGCGACTTCTCCTCTGAAACTACTGATTGGATTTTCATGAAACTTTACAGAAATGTTGCCCATGAAGTCTAGTTGATCCTAGCAAAAATTCATGTTGATGTGAAATCCAAGATGGCCACCAGATCTAAAAATAGGTTTTTAAAAAACAAGTTTGTAGCGACTTCTTCATGAAAACTTTAAGTGATATTGATATGGGACTTTTTCTAAAATGATCAGCATGACATGATGTTGGTCCTTGTCGAAAATCGTTTTGATTCGACGTTAAACATCTTTGTTTACATAGAGTTATATAATGAAAACTTGTAGCGACTACTCCTCTGAAACTACTTGACGGATTTTCATGAAACTTCACAGGAATGTTGCTCTTGATGTCTTATTGATCCTAGAAAAATTTCAGGTCAGCCGGAAATTCAAGATGGCCGTCACAGCTAAAAATAGATTTTTAAAAAATAAGTTTGTAGCGACTACTTCTTGAAAACTATAAGTGATATTGATATGGGACTTTTTCTAAAATGATCAGCATGACATGATGTTGATCCTTGTGGAAAATTATTTTGATTCGACGTTAAACATGGCTGCCAGTGGCCATCTTTGGTTACATAGAGTTATATAGTAAAAACTTGTAGCGACTACTCCTCTGAAACTACTTGACGGATGTTCATGAAACTTCACAGGAATGTTGCTCTTGATGTCTAGTTGATCCTAGAAAAATTTCAGGTCGGCCGGAAGTTCAAGATGGCCGCCACAGCTAAAAATAGATTTAAAATAAATAAGTTTGTAGCGACTACTTCTTCAAAACAATAAGAGATACTGATATGGGACTTTTTCTAAAATGATCAGTATGACATGATGTTGGTTCTTGTCGAAAATCGTTTTGATTTGACGTTAAACATGGCTGCCAGCGGCCATCTTTGTTTACATAGAGTTATATAATGAAAACTTGTAGCGACTACTCCTCTGAAACTACTTGACGGATTTTCATGAAACTTCACAGGAATGTTGCTCTTAATGTCTTATTGATCCTTTCAGGTCGGCCGGAAATTCAAGATGGTTGCCACGGTTAAAAATAGATTTTCAAAAAACAAGTCTGTAGCGACTACCTCCTGAAATCAAAATCAATCAGTAGAGCTTCAAGGTCATTGACCTCTTGTTATGAAATGCATTTGGTCAGAAGGTAGATATTTCGATGAAAAGTTGGTAGCAAGGTTTAATATTCAGAATATAATGGCATCTTGCTGTACACTTGCTGCAGGTGCATACCTCGCTGCAGACGGAAACCACTGTTTTTGAGGGTATATTTATTAGTCATTTAATGGTCACAGTTTGTTTTAAAGACTCCCCTAAAGTCTTAGTCAATTTGACACCATTAATTGACTGGTATTTCGAAGAAAGATTCAAAATTTCAATGCAGTTAACCCTAAAGTATGCATAAGTATTTAACACACTTTTAACTGCGATCATTTCAGGAAAAGAATTTTCAAAATTCATGTTCCATTTTGTTAATTTTGGGCATGCTTAATAAAGGTATTTTTCAGGTGCCACGAGTTGTGGCAGAAATCGATATAGTGGCTCCAGTGTAGTTGAGTTGAATTACGGTTTTACGGTACAGCAACACAAAAAGGTTATATGGCGCCAACAGGAATGAACATTCCAGGCCCACTTTTTCATATACATGTAGAAGTGGGCCTAGAGCGTTTAGCAATTCTGGCTGTTTAGGAGTAGGCTCTCGGGCCAGCCCCTTTCTCGATAATTTGATTTCACTGTAAATGGAGGGTGTGTCTGGAATGGTCATTCATGCAGCAGTCATAATTATGACCTTTTTGTGTTTATTCCCCGTAAAACAAAATTCTACTTCACAAAATTCTTTTGATTTGATGTCAAACATGGACGCTGGAGGCCATCTTTGTTTACATAGTTATATTGGAGAAACTTGTGGCGACTACTTCTCTGAAACCTATCAGTAGAGCTTCAAGGTCATTGACCTCTTGTTTCTTACATGTTTTACTGCAACAGCACTTTTGTATATATAACATCTACTTGTTACTTTATAAGCCGTATGTGTGATATGTATATACGGATATGATTTGTTGCCCGTGCAGCATAGCTGAATCATAGGGATCACTTGTGTAATAATAATGAGTGCTTTGTTTATCATAGATTCCTACAGAATATTTAGATTGAACTTGATGTGTAGATAGCTTTGATACCAAATGTTTCCAATATATAATTACTGTTTTGTGTCCAGAGATGTGGTGGTTTTAAAAGTATCCAAATGCAAAAATTGGTGGGGTGGGGTACAGAAGTAGGGAAAATGAAGACGGAGGTAGAGAAGTTGAAAAGAGACAAAACTTAAAGGGCATTTGTGGAAAAGCATTGAAATAATTTTGGTTGTGGAAAAAAAAAAAAATAGGGTTGGTTGCGGGGAGTGAAAAATCACATCTCTGTACGCCATGGGCAATGCACAGGTTCTAAGGTTTATGGGCATAACATGCAGCTGCCTTTGCACGGCCGTTTTTGAAAATCGCGGCCAATATTTGATGGAGTGGATTTTATAATTTTATTTGCTTAACAACACTTTCCAATTTTATATACAGTTATAGAAGAAAGATGATCCAAAATGAAACTTTGTCAGTGTTATCTGTAAAAATAAATTGCCCCAGAGACGCCCACTTGGCATGAATTGGATCTTAGCTTGTGTTGGCAAATCATTTTGCGCGCCCCGTTTGCATATTTGCCACCCATGTCTGGAATTTCTGCCTAATACACTAATATTAGGCATTGCATGTAAACCAAGGTATACCCAAATGCAGTGTACACGTATATATTTAGATGTCATCATTGTTTCACAGATCAACACATTTTGTTAATTATAAAGGAGATAAAATAAATTATGTAAATTATGTCGTATTACTTTTTTTTGGTATTCCACTAATTAATATTTGTTTTTAGCTCTACTGGCCAAGGGCCAGCAGAGCTTATGGGATGGCGAGTTGTCCGTCGTCCGTCTGTCGTTAACTTTTGTCTTGTTACCACGATAGGGCCTTCATTTTTCATCCGATCTTTACCAAACTTTAACAGGTTGTTAATATCAATGAAAGCTCGAACAAGTTCGAAAACCTGCCAGATCGGAATAATTTCACCGGAGTTGTGGCCCTTGTTTTGCTGGAAAATGCATATTAAGCCTTGTGAACACTTCATTTATTATTTGATCTTTACCAAACTTGCACAGATTGTTAATATTAATGACAGCTCGGACAAGTTCGAAAACCAGCAAAATCAGATCAGTAACGCCGGAGTTATGGCCCTTATTTTTTTCTGAAAATTGCTATTTTCTGCCTTGTGAATGCTCTAACACCTTCATTTATTATTTGATCGTTACCAAACTTGCACAGATTGTTAATACCAATGATAGACTGGACAAGTTCGAAAATGAGCTAAATTGAGTCAGTAACACCAGAGTTAAGGCCCTTGTTTTTTCTGAAAAATGCCATTTTCTGCCTTGTGAACACTAGCACATTCATTTATTATTTGATCGTTACCAAACTTGCACAGATTGTTAATACCAATGATAGACTGGACAAGTTCGAAAATGAGCTAAATTGAGTCAGTAACACCAGAGTTAAGGCCCTTGTTTTTTCTGAAAAATGCCATTTTCTGCCTTGTGAACACTAGCACATTCATTTATTATTTGATCTTTACCAAACTTGCATAGATTGTTAATATCAATGAAAGCTCAAACAAGTTCAAAAACCAGCTAAATCGTATCAGTAACACCGGAGTTATGGCCCTTGTTAGCTCTACTGGCCAAGGGCCAGCAGAGCTTATGGGATGGCGAGTTGTCCGTCGTCCGTCTTCCGTCCGTCGTTAACTTTTGTCTTGTGAACACGATAGGGCCTTCATTTTTCATCCGATTTTTACCAAACTTTAACAGGTTGTTAATATCAATGAAAGCTCGGACAAGTTCGAAAACCTGCCAGATCGGAATAATTTCACCGGACTTATGGCCCTTGTTTTGCTGAAAAATGCCATATTAAGCCTTGTGAACACTCTAGCACCTTCATTTATTATTTGATCTTTACCAAACTTGCACAGATTGTTAATATCAATGAAAGCTCGGACGAGTTCGAAAACCAGCCAAATCGGATCAGTAACACCGGAGTTATGGCACTTGTTTTTTCTGAAAAATGCTATTTTCTGCCTTGTGAACACTCTAGGGCCTTCAATATTAATCGGATCTTTACACAACTTTGCCAGTGTCTTTATATCAATGAAAGCTCGAACAAGTTGAAAACCAGCCAGATCGGAATAATTTCACCGGAGTTATGGCCCTTGTTTTGCTGAAAATGCCATATTAAGCCTTGTGAACACTCTAGCACCTTCATTTATTATTTGATCTTTACCAAACTTGCACAGATTGCTAATATCAATGAAAGCTCGGACAAGTTCGAAAACCAGCCAAATCGGATCAGTAACACCGGAGTTATGGCCCTTGTTTTTTCTGAAAATTGCTATTTTCTGCCTTGTGAACGCTCTAGCACCTTCATTTATTATTTGATCGTTACCAAACTTGCACAGATTGTTAATACCAATGAAAGCTCGGACAAGTTCGAAAACCAGCCAGATCGGAATAATTTCACCGGAGTTATGGCCCTTATTTTGCTGAAAATGCAATATTAAGCCTTGTGAACACTCTAGCACCTTCATTTATTATTTGATCTTTACCAAACTTGCACAGATTGTTAATATCAATGAAAGCTCGGACAAGTTCGAAAACCAGCCAAATCGGATCAGTAACACCGGAGTTATGGCCCTTGTTTTTTTCTGGAAATTGCTATTTTCTGCCTTGTGAACGCTCTAGCACCTTCATTTATTATTTGATCGTTACCAAACTTGCACAGATTGTTAATACCAATTATACCTTGAACAAGTTCGAAAATCAGCTGAATTGGGTCAGTAACACCAGAGTTATGGCCCTTGTTTTTTCTGAAAAATGGCATTTTCTGCCTTGTGAACACTCTAGCACCTTCATTTATTATTTGATCTTTACCAAACTTGCACAGATTGTTAATTTCAATGAAAGCTCGAACAAGTTTAAATCAGCTAAATCGGATCATTAACACCGGAGTTATGGCCCTTGTTTTTTCTGAAAAATGCTATTTTCTGCCTTGTGAACACTCTAGGGCCTTCAATATTAATCGGAGCTTTACTTAACTTTGCCAGTGTCTTTATATCAATGAAAGCTCGAACAAGTTCAAAAAACGGCAAGATCGAAATAATTTCAACGGAGTTATGGCCCTTGTTTTTCTGGGAAATGCCATATTAAGCCTTGTGAACACTCTAGGACCTTCATTTATTATTTGATCTTTACCAAACTTGCACAGATTGTTAATATCAATAAAAGCTCGGACAAGTTCGAAAACCAGCTAGATCGTACCATTAACAGCGGAGTTATTGCCCTTGATTTAGTTAAAAATGCTATATTTTGCCTCAAGACTTTATTTTTTATCCGATCTTTACCAAACTTTATCAGGTTGTTTATGTCAATAAAAGCTTGTTAAGTTCGAAAACCAGACAGATCGGACCAGTAACAGCGGAGTTATGGCCCTTGATTTTGTTAAAAATGATATAATTTGCCTCGTCTTACGATAGTGCGTTCATTTTGCATCTGATCTTTGCCAAACCTTACCAGATTTTATGCCTTTTTCTTTTTTAGCTCTACTGGCCAATGTCCAGCAGAGCTTATGGGATGGCGAGTTGTCCGTCGTCCGTCCGTCGTCCGTCCGTCCGTCGTTAACTTTTGTCTTGTGAACACGATAGGGCCTTCATTTTTCATCCGATCTTTACCAAACATTAACAGGTTGTTAATATCAATGAAAGCTCGGACAAGTTCGAAAAACAGCCAGATCGGACCAGTAAAAGCGGAGTTATGGTCCTTGATTTAGTTAAAAATGCTATATTGCTATATTTTTCCTCGTTAAGACGATAGGGCCATCATTTTTCATCCTATCTTTACCAAACTTTACCACATTGTTAATATCAATGAAAGCTCGGACAAGTTCGAAAACCAGCAATATCGGACCAGTAACAGCGGAGTTATGGCCCTTGATTTATTTAAAAATGCTATGATTTGCCTCTTTAAGACGATAGGGCTTCATTGTTCATCCGATCTTTACCAATCTTTATCAGATTGTTAATATCAATGACAGCTCGGACAAGTTCGAAAACCATGCATATCGAACTAGTAACAGCGGAGTTATGGCCCTTGATTTAGTTAAAAATGCTATATTTTGCCTCGTTAAGACGATAGGGGCTTCATTGTTCATCCGATCTTTACCAAACATAATCAGATTGTTAATATCAATGATAGCTCGGACAAGTTCGAAAACCATTCATATCGGACTAGTAACAGCGGAGTTCTGGCCTTTGATTTAGTCCAAAAGCTGTTTTTTGCCCGAAACGTTCAAAAAAACGTAAATGGCAGTCACTCGCTTCATTGATGTTATAAGAGCCATGTTAGCCAGTAGAGCGTCCACATGCCCTCTTGGGCCTCTTGTTTTTTCTGTAAAATGCTATTTTCTGCCTTGTGAACACTCTAGGGCCTTCACTATTAATCGGACCTTTACTTAACTTTGCCAGTGTCTTTATATCAATGAAAGCTCGGACAAGTTCGAAAACCGGCAAGATCGAAATAATTTCACCGGAGTTATGGCCCTTTTTTTGCTGAAAATGCCATATTAAGCCTTGTGAACACTCTAGCACCTTCATTTATTATTTAATCTTTACCAAACTTGCAAAGATTTTTAATATAAATGAAAGCTCGGATTAGTTCGAAAACCAGCTAGATCGGACCATTAACAGTGGAGTTATGGCCCTTGATGTAGTTAAAATGCCATATGTTGTCTCATTAAGACGATAGGGCCTTCATCTTTCATCCAATCTTTACCAAATTTTACCAGATTGTTTATATAAATTAAAGCCCGAACAATTCCGAAGACCAGCCAGATCGGACCAGTAACAGCGGAGTTATGGCCCTTGATTTAGTTAAAAATGCTATATTTTGCCTCGTTAAGTTGATGGGCCTTCATTTTGCATGCGATCTTTATGAAACTTTACTAGATTGTTAATATCAATGAAAGCTCGGTCAAGTTCGAAAACCAGCCAGATCGGACTAGTAACAGTGGAGTTATGGCCCTTGATATAGTTAAAAATCCTATATTTTGCCTCGTTAAGACGATAGGGCTTCATCTTTCATCCGATCTTTATGAAACTTTACCAGATTGTTAATAACAATGAAAGCTTGGACAAGTTCGAAAACCATCCATATTAGACCATTTACATCGGAGTCATGGCCCTTGATTTTCTGAAATATGCTATATCTTGGCCTCATTAAGACGAAAGGGCCTTCATTTGGCCGGATTTCATTGAAACTTTGCAGGGATGATCAGTACCAAGCCTGGTTGTACATAGTCACCATGTTCCAGTTGAATGATTTTGGCGGAGTTATAGCCCTTTAAAGGTTTTAATACACAAACTTTGTTCTGACTGATTCTCCTGAACCCCTGGCCGGATTTAAACGAAGCTTTTTAGGGATGATCAATTCCATGTCTAGTTGTGCAAATCATTGCCGTATTCCGGTTGAATGTTTTTTTTTTGGTAGAATTATGGCCCTTTAAAGGTTTTAATACACAAACTTTGATCTACTTCTCCTGAACCCCTCGCCAGACTTCAATGAAACTTTGCAGGGATGATCAGCACCAAGCCTAGTTGTGCATGTCATTGTCACATTCCGGTTTACAGATATTTGGCAGAGTTATGGCCCTTTAAAGAATTTTGATACCACAATTATTTTCCGGGCTAGTTCTCCTGAACCCCTGGCTGGATATAGACAAAACTTGACAAGGATGATCAGTATCAAGCCTAGTTGTGCATATCATCGCCATATTTCGGTTGAATGATTTTTGGCAGTGTTGTGACCCTTTTAATGTTTTAATACACAAACTTTGTCCAGATTAGTCTCTTCTGAACTCTTTGCCAGATTTCAGCGAATCTTGGCGAGAATGATCAGTACTAAGCCTAGTTGCACCTATCATTGCCATGTTCTGGTTGAATGATTTTTGAAAGACTTATGGCCCTTTATAGATAAACTTTATCTTGAGCCAGTAGTGCGTCCACAGGCCCTCTTGGGCCTCTTGTTTTTTTGGTATTCCACTAATTAATATTTGTGTTGGTGTGCCGTAAAACCCCAATTCTATTCAATCCACCAATTAGAATGGGACAGGCAACAGAAAGCACAGGTTATAGAAGAAATGAATACTGTTAAGTAAATGGTAAAAAGTAGCACTTCCGTGGTCGAATCAAGTCACAGAGTTTAAAATCTCCTCACAGCTGCGGATCTCGACTTGTGTGGATTCTAAGGATGGTAAGAGGTATACAGTACTACCACCACCACTAAAAATCGACTGTCATACATAGCTTTAAATGTGCTGGAAAATGACATTAAACACCAAACAAGCGAATAAACACAGTTACTGTGTTATTTAGCCCAAAAGACCAAAACCCTGTTAGGGCTCTATATTCATTTGTGTGTCGTCAGCAAAGCATGGCTGACAATTGTAGATGACTGTCGTCCTCTCTCATTGTCCGCAACACTTTAAGGACACATTTCCCAACGCTACTTGGTCATTGAAAAAGCATGGGAAGCTTGAATATTTATTGCTGATCAACTCGGGTATATAAATTGAGGCCCACTCTTAGTTTTTAGCTCTACTGATCAGAGATTAGCAGAGCTTATGCCGTTCGGTGTCCGTCGTCCGTCCGTAAACTTTTTGTGTAGCGACTACTCCTCTGAAACTACTGAATGGATTTTTCATGAAACGTTACAGAAATGTTGCCCGTGAAGTCTAGTTGATCCTAGCAAAAATTCATGTTAATGTGAAATCCAAGATGGCCACCAAATCTAAAAATAGATTTTTAAAAAACAAGTTTGTAGCGACTACTTCTTGAAAACTCTAAGTGATATTGATATGGGACTTTTTCTAAAATGATCAGCATGACACGATGTTGGTCCTTGTCGAAAATCGTTTTGATTCGACTTTAAACATGGCTGCCAGCGGCCATCTTTGTTTACATACAGTTATTTAGTAAAAACTTGTAGCGACTACTCCTCTGAAACTACTCAACGGATGTCCATGAAACTTCACAGGAATGTTGCACTTAATGTCTAAATGATCCTAGCAACATTTCATGTTGGCCGGAAATTCAAGATGGCCGCCACGGCTAAAAATAAATTTTCAAAAAACAAGTTTGTAGCGACTACTTGAAAACTATAAGTGATATTGATATGCGTCTTTCCCTAAAATGATCAGTATGACATGATGTTGATCATTGTCGAAAATTATTTTGATTCGACGTTAAATATGGCTGCCAGCGGCCATCATTTTTTACATAGAGTTATATAATGAAAACTTGTAGCGACTACTCCTCTGAAACTACTTGACGGATGTTCATGAAACTTTACATAAATGTTGCTCTTGATGTCTTATTGATCCTAGCAAAATTTCAGGTCGGCCGGAAATTCAAGATGGCCGCCATGGCTAAAAATAGTTTTTCAAAAAACAAGTTTGTAGCGACTACCTCTTGAAAACTATAAGCGATATTGATATGGGACTTTTTCTAAAATGATCAGCATGACATGATGTTGGTCTTTGTCGAAAATTGTTTTGATTCGATGTTAAACATGGCTGTCAGCGGCCATCTTTGTTTACATAGAGTTATCTAGTAAACACTTGTAGCGACTACACCTCTGTAACTACTCGACGGATTTTCATGAAATTTCACAGGAATATTGCTCCTGGTGTCTAATTGATCCTAGCAAAATTTCAGGTTGGCCGGAAATTCAAGATGGCCGCCATGTCAAAATACAAGTTTGTAGCGACTATTTCTTGAAAACGAAGTGATATTGATATGGGACTTTTTCTAAAATGATTAGTATGACATGATGTTGATCCTTGTCAAAAAATATTTTGATTTGATGTTAAACATGGCCGCCAGCGGCAATCTTTGTTTACATAGAGTTATATAATGATAACTTGTAGCGACTACTCTGAAACTACTTGACAGATTTTCATGAAACTTCACAGGAATGCTGATCTAGCTATCAAAAACCTATCAGTAGAGCTTCAAGGTCATTGGCCTCTTGTTTATTTGTATAGCATTGCTATACTGAGGGTAAGAATAGCTTAACAACACTTTGTAATTTACTTTAATGAAGAAATATATGTTCATAATTTAGCTTTTGATTACAAAACTTATCTGGTATTTCTTAATTGTTTTAGACCAAAAATCAGACCACAACACAATAAATATACAACAATGAGATATCGGGTCCTATAGAAACCACAGCGTCCGAACGCAATGGCATCGTAGGTCCGCACTGTACTGCAAACAAGGACTTGAAAATACAATGAAAGAGACAAAAAACAACAGAAAGGGTGGTGAAGACAGGTTTACCGACTTGGAACGGTCAGTAGGCAATAATAAATACTGATAACGGTGATCCTTTGAGAGAAACAAACACAATTAAGAGAATAAAGCAGCAGACTCTGTTTTATTGAGTCTTTTCATGAGAAGTAATGAAAGAAGCAACACTTCTCACGCCCCCTAGCATCGGCTTAAGCGGTATTCTACTTCAAAGCCACCTATATTGGGCTCGTTGGTCCCAAAGGAACAGTAAAAAATAACACTACTGATTCGTAGCACGGGGAGACTTTTTACAGCCGCCACACTGCACTAAACGAACGCTAGTGTGAATGTTAATAAATACTGATAAAGGTGATCCTTTGAGAGCAGCAAACAAAATTAAGAGAATAAAGCAGCAGACTCGGTTTTATTGAGTCTGTTCATGAGAAGTAATGAAAGAAGCAACACTTCTCACGCCCCCTAGCACCGGCTTGAGCGGTATTCTACTTTTATCTTGAATCGATTTTATATGTGCACAATCCTCGCTATTATCCTGTCTATAGAGCCCAAATAGACAAGACAGTGTAAACAAAGCTACATCCCATCAAAAGGAATTCTCTAACAATAAAGTCCACATCCAGAGAAACTAACCACAGAAACACATACAAAAATTCTTTTTTAAACATCTCAGGATGTATCCAGAATCGTACTGAACAACCATAGTAGTTGCAGCTAAAGATAAAACCAATCTAGGGTACGACCAGAAAACTCGAGGGACGAAAGCTCATGCACACACCTCCCTTAGTTGGGGTTTCAGTAGGTACAATCATAGAGTCCCAAGAGGTAGTCCAGTCATCGCACAAGTGAAAAGTGAAGCGTAATGACTGACTGTAGAGGGGTCAATCACTAAACATGCAGTGCGCTGTAAAGCCAAAGGGTTATATCCTTTTCTTTAATGTGCTATTATGTGTAATGGTCACAAATGCTTTATTGGGTGGGCCTCATAATCTGAAGAAAAATTGAATATCCCCCCACCACACACACACACACACACACACTATCTCCTTAACCTGCCTGCAACCTAACCTTGAAGGGCAATGAGAGGAAGTGCAGAGCATAAGAACCATAACTCTGCCGCCCATTCTCCATATTTTAGCTTGATGTAAATTGAGGATGAGCCTGACAAATTCATTACTATTAGGCGACATATAAACTTCCATGTTTTGGTGCGCCTTAAATTCCAATTAAATTAAATTCTTTCCCAGAGCATAACTCAAAAACTACTAATGGGACTGCTATAAAACTTCACACATTGATAGACGGGGCATAAATAAATGATATTAAGAACATTAGGTATCATGTTTCAATTTGGTTTCTCCTGACCGATATGTTTCAATTGAAGATACATTTCATTGGTTCTATACTTTTTTAACCTGCAACCTAATCATAACTGGCCATAACTTGAAAGGTATTTGACCTATATTCATGAAACCTCACACACATCTTTACCCCAATTGTCAGGAGTTACGGTATTAAATTAACCTTTTATACTAAATAAACATACTTATTAATTCCTATGAACCCTTTTGTATTTTAAAACGGGTCGTTTCGTAAGGTGACAGTGTCTTAGGTTGATTATATAGTCTAGATTTAATCTAATTTGAAACATTAACACAAAGTTTTAAGACAGGGTGGTTCAACACATAACACGTTGAACATTATAAATACATTAATTAAATTTTCCTCAGGCTATCTGCCTCATGATTATCCAAAATTGCAATTGTTCGAAACAATGATTCTAAAACACAAGCATTTACAATATGCTCTAACAGAAGTTCCTATCAACATCCGTTGACTTTTAACTAAACAAGTTGGTTCAAAACTTATCTGTTCGAACCTATAACATTATAACAATATATCCGAACTAAAGTAAAATAAAGAGTTGGTTTGAACAATTTCATTCAAACCCTAACACTTAGTATCATACGTCGAGCTGAACACTACTGTGAGCTAACCTGGATTATAGCTCCAATCCTATGTTTTAATTAATATTGGTGTCTCAACCTCACATGTTGGGCTGGACTAGCCTGAGCTATCACTTAGATAACTATAAGGTTCGAACGTATATACGTTCAACCACTCTGAGCAATTGTTATCAACCTACAACATTGAGCTGTACCTCTTCTGTTGAACTGCAGTATGTTCAGCTATACTCACGAACTTCACAGCTATACTCACGAACTCCACAGCTATACTCACGAACTCCACAGCTATATTCCCATATTCAAGAACTCCACAGCTATACTCACGAACTCCACAGCTACTCCACAATACTCTGTCTCATAGCTCAACCCTTTTCTTTCGAGCAAGGAACACTCTCTCGGTGTAGAATCCTACTGAACAAATTGCCCTCAAGCTCCTTACGACTTCCCGGCAAAGAGACAGTTAATTATGATCTCTTATTGAAATTCTCGTTCATTTCAACATCCGAATTATTCCATCTTGTTCAATTACTTCTTTACTACATGTAAATGCATAATGATACAAAATATATACCCAGAACATATATAAATATATATAAATGCAGTACCTACTGCGAAACTTCAAACAACCGACGGTATCATCCGAATTATTCCATCTTGTTCAATTACTTCTTTACTACATGTAAATGCATAATGATACAAAATATATACCCAGAACATATATAAATATATATAAATGCAGTACCTACTGCGAAACTTCAAACAACCGACGGTATCATGAGTGATCTTTATGACCTTTGTCTTAGAGGCTGATTACCAATTTTTTATAGAGAATTTCTTAGATGATAGACAGGTTCGTGTCCGAATGGGTTCAACCTCTCTGACATTCATGAACAGGAGATGGGTGTGCCACAGGGCAGCATACTGTCTATAAAAATTAACAGTATAGTTAAATGCATCGATCCTGGTGTGGATTGCTCTCTATATGTTGACGACTTTGTTATAACTTAACACATTTAGAAACGCACGGGTTGCATATTTGAGGGTTTCTCAAATCTGGAGCATTGTATAAAACTGAAAACTGGTACATATGTCACTTCATCTTTATTACACGTGTGTGCCAAATTTCATCTGAATTGATAAAAAAACTTTGAGATCAGATTGGTTATTTTTTACTCACACCGTCAGATTAAAAATGCACAAGTCAGTATCTTGTGTGACCACCATTTGCATTGACCAAAGCTGTACACCTGCGATGCATTGAACTGATTTTGGTAGCAATTTCCTGTTGTGGAATATTCTGCCATTCTACAATAGCAGCTACACGAAGTTGCTGTAAAGTCTGAGGGGGGTTCAAACGCCTCGCGATACGCGTTTTTAACACATCCCAGACGTGCTCAATTGGCGACATGTCTGGGCTGAGGGCAGGCTAGGCAAGCACGTTAACATTGTGCTGATTTAAAAATCTTCTTGTCACACCGGCGGTATGTGGCGGCGCGTTATCCTGCTGCAGGATACTGTTTCCATTCGGGAAGTGCTGAGCCATAAAAGGTACTACAACTGGCTGCAAAACGTTATTAATGTAAACATTTGCCGTAACATTGTGATCAAATATTACAAGCGGAGTCTTATGATTTAGCGTTATGCCACCCCAGACGTGAATGGAACCACCTCCCCAGGCATTTCTCTCAATAACACAATTATCGCTAAACCGTTCGCCGACCCTCCGCCAGACACGTTTACGGCCGTCTGCCCGGTTGAGCTGAATGCGGCTTTCATCGGAGAACAGCACGGTGCTCCAACGTTGCCTTGTAAACCGCTGATGAGCACGACCCCAGCGTAAACGGTCTTGACGATGTCTCCGTGTTAGTACAGCTCCAACGTAAGGACGTCTTGCCTTCAGACGGTATGTACGTAGTCTGTTTCTGACGGTGTTGACGTGGATTCTGTGGCTGAAAACAACAAAACGCCTCAAATAATGGAGGAAAATAACAGGTTTTGGTTTCACTTATAAACGCAGATTAGTGATGTTATGGTTTTTGTTCTAAAACAACACTTACCCATGAGTGCCAATTGTCCGTCTGGCCCAGTTGGTTGCTGTCAAGAAGCGGTCCCGTAGATGGGAGACCCGGATGTAGGCGTCCTGTCTGATGGTGGTAACACGTGGCTGCACGGGCGTGGGCGGTCGCGAACGGTCCCAGTTTGATGGAAACGAGATATCAGCCTTGAAATGGTGGAATGGTGACAGCCAAATCTTCTGGCGATGGCACACTTGGAACTTCCGGTTGCGAACATTCCAAGTGCCTGATTTCGCTCATCTTCGTTGAGACGTGGCATTCTTAGCAGCGGTCAATATCGAGTTTCATTCTGCTTTTATGATGTGTCTGATAACTAGCCATGAATGTGTAGTGTTGTATGCACGAAAATCTCGTGAATCATGGGTCAGTTTTCAATAACCCGTATTGATGGTCGCGCCGATAGCCGACGCTCTGTTTCACACAAATCGCCAGGTTAACCATTATTGCAAAGTGAATTAAGCATTAGATTTATGTGCGAAACTATTTCGTCCTTGCTACATGCTAAGTATAACAAGAAAAGCTATAATACATGTATTATAGCATGGGGAGTACGGACATATTTGAAAGGCAGTGAAAAGATGGTATTAGTAGCATGACATATTAGCAAGAATTTGACCGATCGGTTATCAGTGAATGACACATGTCCAAAATGGGGGAGAGGACACAATCTGTGTTTGCCGACTTCAGTTCTTTATAAATAAAACAATGAAGTTATATAATAAGTGTATTCAAAGCCTTATAGTTTCAATGACTTTTGTCTTTTGGTTTTGTCTGATTTCAAAATGCCAGTTCGGATGAATGTATTATATACAGTAACAAACATGACAAACATTTCCATATTTCACGATAAGGGTAACACTACGTATAGCCGCTTCACTTTCATGGAAGTGCAAATAAATATTATGGAATGATTTTTTAACACTAGTATAATTGTGTAATGGACAATTTTATATGTATTTATTTTAAAGTTGTGATTATCCCAGAACTAAGTTTGTACAGCTCAGTAAGTGTGCCAGGTTCCCCGCCAGGACTTGAACCTGGATCTCTTTTCTTTCTCGAAAGAAAAGCATGCTTCCTTACACTACAGAGATGTTCCCAACAGCACAGAGCGTACAGAAAATTAATCAGCCAACTTAAATTTATATTAAACATATTTTACTTCAAATTATGTATATTTACATAATCCATTCTAGGCGCTGATCTTAACTCTTAAAGTATGTCCTTTGTTTGTGCCAGATGAAGCTACAGGTTATGCTTATAAATAATTCCAACACTTCATTAAAAAGAAACCCAGTGAAAACAAGTAAATTCAGCAAAGTACAAGTCCACTATATGTGAAACCACACATCGCTAGGCTAGCGCTAGGATTTTAAACCCTTTAGCCAAATCTGGCTAAAGCCCTAAAAATTCCTTTAACCGGATTAGAAAGTCTTTAGCCAGACTTTTGCCGAGATATTTTGTAACGAATAGGAGGCGCTAAAACTTTGCGTTTGCGTCCACATGAACAGTTAGTTAAAAAAGTATGCGTCATTAACCTACATGTATGCAGGGTATCAATATGTCCACATCATATGCATTCTGCGTTAGTGCTTACAATTACTTATAATAGTGGAGCTGTAAAATATCCAAAAAGTTAAAAAAATTGTATTTACTTTAATGCTATTTTAATTTTTAAAAATTGTCGACTGAAACTCAAAAAAGGACAGAATGAATGCATGCATATAATAAGAAAATATAAAAGTACAGACTCTTGTCATCATTGATAAGACCATTTAGTATTTTCATTAAATGTATTTCAATATACCTACTAACATTCATAGAACAGGGCTTTCCCCAGGATTTTTTTAAGGAGTGGTGGCATTTTTTGCGTACAAAGGGGAATGGGTGTGGGAAAGGGGGTGGTACCCCCTTCCCGCGTCATTTTTTTTTTTTAATTGCAGTTGAAAAGAAGAGATTTGGCGTATATCTGGTATCAGAAAGAATGAATGAAATAATAAAAAAACATATTTTATTATATTTTTATTTCAAAATCTTTTAATAAAAAATGCTATTCTAATACCAAATGCAATTGGTGGCAACCTTAATTATTTAATAAAGAAAAAATTATATCATTACAAAATCTTCACTGAACTTCAATAAGCAAACAAACGATTTCTCTTTAAAGTTCCCGAAAATATCGATTAATTAGCGTAACTATCAAGATAAAAAAACAGTTAAATATGCTGACTTAATTACTTGATTGAGTTATTATTAAATAATTACAAAATATCAACCTCATTCATTATACTTACGATTACATTGATTACGGTAGTGTTCGTAAATTCATCCTACTAATACACGATAAACGTACGTTCAATTAAATTATCCATAAACCCGTCATTCAGCCCCATGCGTTACAAATACCAATCAACGTTACTGCTCTCCTTTAATCATGACCAATTTGGGCAATAAACCAAATTTAATTAGCGGCACTCACTCCCCTAATCATCTTTTGTTTACTTAACACTTAGCATATAAAATGCCAGGCATAACACAAGCCCTGTGTATTGAGTACCACGTGACCGCCTTTACTGCATCAACACGCGTCATAGCTTCAGGCAGTTTACACACAGCCAGGTAATCAGCTGTTCAGTGATAATTGTATATTGATAGGATTAAGGGATCGCGGCAAGGGATTTAAAGCATCGCGGCTACATTAAGGCGTGGCGGTAAGTCACTTTCTGAGTTGAAGGCATCGCGGCACCGCCACGCCATAAATGGCTGGGGAAAGCCCTGTAGAAATAAAATAAATATATTTAAAAATGTAAGGCTAAGCTGTGGCATATAAAACAAGTTCAACTAACAGAAGGTCCAACTAGAAAGATCGCGGCGCTGCATTGTGAGACAAAATTCAGAAATGCTACATACAACACTTATATCATGCACAGAGACTGTCAGAGAAAGTAATAAAAGCCACTTCATTCTAAAATTGTACCAATTTCAAAGACAGCCGATCAAAACATCGGTTGACACTTGCCATTGTTCCAGTTTACGCTACCGTGTGTAACTAATTAGTCTTATCAGTGATTGCAAAGTTCAAAAACACCGACGGCATCTGTACCTTTTTAATTCGTAAGCAAACTTTGTGTTTTGAAAAGCCACTTTAGCCACTAGAGGGCGCCATGTTATATTTAATGTTTTACACGGCTCGATAACGCAGTTGAATATGTGGATAATATTGAGCGCGGACCGTCACAAACCAGTTGATCGACAGCAAGACGGGGATCAGTGGCCGGAGTCTATCGCACATCGACAATTTGACAGCGGACTTGCCGGAAAAGCAACATGTATGTCTCTTTTTTTTCTTCGAAAAGGCGACACAAAAATGAGAAAGTTATAGGCAACGTTAAATTTTCATGAAGAAAAAAACGAGTATTTAAGCCATATAATGACCTTCAGTGTGATCTTGACTATGTTTTAGCATGGTCATGTCGAAATGTCATGATGAGTATATATTGAATGTTTGCTGCAGAAATATCAAGAAATGAGAAAGTAATAACCAATGTTAAGTTGTCATGACGGACTGACGACAAAGTGATCCCTATGTATCGCACTTTTCTACTAGCCCATCGGGCATATGACATAAATATTTACTAGCCGAACACATATCTACAGAACCCGAATTTTTTAAGTGTAATTTGAGTGTTATTTTTAGACAAAATTGATACATATATAAATTGATACGTATATTGTCACAGAAAGTTACATGTTCTCTAGAAGAATATCATAAATAATTAAATAAAATAAAGAACTTGACACTTTATTCTCAGTCTCTGAATATAAAAATTACGCGTTCGGTTTAATAAGTGTTGTTTTTTTGAGTCTCTAACGTCTGCATTATTTTTTCAGCCGGGTAACTTAAGCTCTTTCGAAATAATGAAGAAAGCTCATCGTACATGGAGGTTACAAAATAGACCGGAAATGCGGTATTGATTCATACTGAATATTGCTCATTCGTCGTCAACGTCGTTCGTAAATAGCAAATAAAATTGTAAACCAGTCTGTTCTGAAACCGAGTTGTTTCCGGCGATGTATATACATGTATAAACAAAATAAAAATCGACTTTAAATTTAGTATACAAGCTGTTGTTAAGTTTTGTGTCTGATTTCATTCCGATTTATTTTGGCATTTTCTTCTTGTTTTTGACATGCCCGCTTGTAAAATTTACATGCACGACATGATTTTTACTAACTGCGGGCTCCAAAAACCCAAAGAATGCATAATCGAATACACCAAAATAAACTCTACTCAAAACTGAAAACATCAAACATGTGCGTCATAATTATTATAAATGTCATCCATGCCTAACAGCACCTTTTTAAGAGAGCACTGAAATAGCCCGCTTAACAGCTTCTTGTAATTTTTTTCTTTCGGTCTGTTTTTTTTCCATAGCATAGAAAAGGTCTGAAATGTGCGATCAGAAGTCATTTGCACTCTGAAAGGTTGCCTCCTAAAACTCAATTTATATAAAGCCGCTATATTATGCAATTATTTTTTTAATGCGACACGACATAATGATGTCATGTGACATGACGTCACGCCACATGCTGTTCTAATTTTAACGTCATCTTACTATGACATCAAAATACCATAGCAACCAGTACTTAAACGGGACATTAGTGATAGCAAACTGTCAATATAAGGAAACAGTGCTAAGGCAAACTCAAGAATTACATCAATGGTTAGTTTTTAAATGCCATAAAGCCCAACTCAAAATTAGAAAATCCTACTAAAATTGCATATACCGACCGCAAGTCACATGGGATCTTGAGATATCGCAAGTTACATATCTCACGATAAGTTGTGATACATCTTGAGAAATTGTAAAATATATCTCAATTTATTTTGAGATATCAATGACACAAGACTCATTGAGAGATCTGAAGATAATTATCTCAAAACAACTTAATATATCTCAACAGTTATCTCAAGATAAATTGAGATATACACTGAGATTTATGGGGATTAATTGAGATATCTGAATACAAATATCTCAATGTCAATGTAAATTGAGATATCTCACGATAAAATGTGATATCTCAACATGGAGCATCTCCAGATAAATTGGACATATATTGAGATATCTCAAGATGTGGTGCATCGTGGAGTATTACAATATACATATTTTACTGAGTTATCGACGAATTACATTCTAACCGAAGCAGGGGTGTAAGAATTTGGAAAAATCCACTCTCGCTGCAGGACTAGTGGAACCAAAAAGCTACTCGCCCTTACCAATTTACCTCTTGCCCTGCAGCATATAACCTGAACATTATTTTCACCACTATACAACAAGTACATTTGTGTACTCACAGACACTAGTAGCTGACAGGCAGTATGTGGAGATTTAATTGTTATTCAAATAAAGAAAGTGCCATATTATCTAACAACACATTTAATATTATGGTCTGCAATTATCCTCGTACACTTTCATTAAGATTTATTCCCTTCCACGGAGACATTTGTCAGGGAGTGGGCAAAAAAAATAAGCGCGGAAAATTAACTTCTACAACAACAACAAACAAGAGGTCAATGACATTGAAGCTCTACTGATTGATTTTGATTTCAGGAAGTAGTCGCTACACTCGTTTTTTGAAAATTTATTTTAAGCCGTGGCGGCCATCTTGAATTTCCAGCCGACCTGAAATTTTGCTAAGATCAATAAGACATCAAGAGCAACATTCCTGTGAAGTTTCATGAAAATCCGTCAACTAGTTTCAGAGGAATAGTTGCTACAAGTTTTCATTATATAACTCTATGTAAACAAAGATGGCCACTGACAGCCATCTTTAACATCGAATAAAAACAATTTTTGACAAGGAACATCATCATGTCATGCTGACCATTTTCGAAAAAGTCCCATATCAATATCACATAGTTTTTTCAAGAAGTAATCGCTACAAACTTGTATTTTGAAAATCTATTTTTAGCCATGGCGGCCATCTTGAATTTCCGGCCTACCTGAAATTTTGCTAGGATCAATAAGACATCAAGAGCAACATTCCTGTGAAGTTTCATGAAAATCCGTCAAGTAGTTTCAGAGGAGTAGTCGCTACAAGTTTTCATTATATAACTCTATGTAAACAAAGATGGCCACTGACAGCCATCTTTAACATCGAATAAAAACAATTTTTGACAAGGAACACCATCATGTCATGCTGACCATTTTCGAAAAAGTCCCATATCAATATCACATAGTTTTTTCAAGAAGTAATCGCTACAAACTTGTATTTTGAAAATCTATTTTTAGCCATGGCGGCCATCTTGAATTTCCGGCCTACCTGAAATTTTTCTAGGATCAATAAGACATCAAGAGCAACATTCCTGTGAAGTTTCATGAAAATCAGTCAAGTAGTTTCAGAGGAGTAGTCGCTACAAGCTTTCATTATATAACTCTATGTAAACAAAGATGGCCACTGGCAGCAATGTTTAACGTCGAATCAAAATAATGTTCGACTCGGATAACCATCATGTCATGCTGATCATTTTAGAAAAAGTCCCATATCAATATCACTTTTAGTTTTCAAGAAGTAGTCGCTACAAACTTGTATTTTGAAAATCTATTTTTAGCCATGGCGGCCATCTTGAATTTCCGGCCGACCTGAAATTTTGCTAGGATCAATTAGTTATCAAGAGCAACATTTCTGTGAAGTTTCATGAAAATCAGTCAAGTAGTTTCAGGGAGTAGTCGCTACAAGTTTTCATTATATAACTCCATGTAAACAAAGATGGCCACTGGCAGCCATGTTTAATGTCGAATCAAAATAATGTTCGACTCGGATAACCATCATGTCATGCTGATCATTTTAGAAAAAGTCCCATATCAATATCACTTATAGTTTTCAAGAAGTAGTCGCTACAAACTTATTTTTTAAAAAACTATTTTTAACTGTGGCAGGCATTTTGAATTTCTGGCCGATCTGAAATTTTGCTAGGATCAATAAGACATTAAGAGCAACATTCCTGTAAAGTTTCATGAAAATCCGCCAAGTAGTTTCAGAGGAGTAGTCGCTACAAGTTTTTACTATATAACTCTATGTAAACAAAGTTGACCGCTGGCAGCCACGTTTAACGTCGAATCAAAACGATTTTTGATAAGGACCAACATCATGTCATGCTGATCATTTTAGAAAAAGTCCCATATCAATATCACTTATAGTTTTCAAGAAGTAGTCGCTACAAACTTGTATTTTGAAAATTTATTTTTAGCCGTGGCGGCCATCTTGAATTTCGGGCTGACCTGAAATTTTGCTAGGATCAATTAGACATCAAGAGCAACATTCCTGTGAAGTTTCATGAAAATCCGTCAAGTAGTTTCAGAGGAGTAGTCGCTACAAGTTTTCATTATATAACTCTATGTAAACAAAGATGGCCGCTGGCAGCCATGTTTAACGTCAAATCAAAACGATTTTCGACAAGGACCAACATCATGTCATGCTGATCATTTTAGAAAAAGTCCCATATCAATATCACTTATAGTTTTCAAGAAGTATTCGCTACAAACTTGTATTTAAAAAATCTATTTTTAGCTTTGGTGGCCATCTTGGATTTCACATCAACATGAATTTTTGCTAGGATCAACTAGACTTCATGGGCAACATTTCTGTAAAGTTTTATGAATATCCATCCAGTAGTTTCAGAGGAGTAGTCGCTACAAATAAAAGTTAACGGATGGACAGACGACGGACGACGCACCACGGCATAAGCTCTGCTGATCTCTGATCAGTAGAGCTAAAAAGGGGATAAAAATATCGGACAGGGAAAGCAGCATTCAAGGACGACAGTCAACCACAAAACACAAAAACAAACACGCAAACAGACAAACGAAAAGTCAAAAGTAATAAAAAATGCAATGACATCACAAACACAAAAGGGTTGACAATAGGGCTACCGCCTTGGAACGGTCAGTGGCAAAGTAGGCCACTGGGGGCTTAAACCAGTTCTAGGGTGCACCAAACCTCACACTTACCCTACTGTCATCCCATCAAAACAGGACAGTGTAAATAAAGAAATCCCTGCCATGATCTAATCTCTAACCAACAAGGCAGCATCAATAGGCAATATAAGTAAAACACAAATATGCTCGTGTAAATATAAGTTGACGTAAATTCGGACACGCTTTATTTCAGATGCTTTAACAACTTCTACTTTCACTATTGGGAATGAGCCAGAATGCAGGAAATCACATCTAAATTTAAAAATGTTCTGGGGGTCATGCCCCCAAACCCGCCTAGCAGCCTCCAGGGACACATGCGGTTGACAAACAACCACTGGTCTTTCGGCTTCGCATCCGAAATGGATCATGATATGGTGAAAGACTCATTAAAATCAAGCAAATGGGACATTTTGTCTCATTGAAATTCACACCTAGCGTGATCCCTGGAATCACAGTCTATATGACGCGTAAGTTACCTGGTAACAAACAAACACCTGTTAATCTGGGTCCTGCAAACGACAATACGAACAAAATTACGCGTCGAAAATGATCCTGATATGAAATCTTGCAAATATTGCAACATCGTGTTTGAACGATAGTTTAACTTGATTTTTATAGTGCAAAAAGTCACTCGTCCTGTCGGACGACCATACGCCGAATGTTACTCGTCCGCAGGCAGCTTGCACTCGCCAATGCGAGCGGGCGAGTGGAATTTAACACCAAACACATCGAATAATTGAACGGTAGTTGCTCATAACTGCGATAATGTTGTCTCCGCGATAGTATAGAATGATAGAGAAAGAGATCGTCTTAAAGGGTTTGCTATCTGAAATACCACTTGAGCTGTAAAATCAGGTTCTTCGTGCGCTTTAAAATGTGAGCATGGCCATGTAAACGCTTGTTGTTCGAAACAGGGTGAGAAAGGTCTCGAAAAGCCATTGATTGACGTGTATGATACTGGAAATATTGTCTGATCTCGTGTATGTTTATCTTCTTTGCGTTTGTGGAGAAAGCCTGTATTATACGATACTGTGTTTCCTTGTCTTTGCAGTGATCTGCTTCAGCCTGCAGGTGCCAGGCGATTGTGAATTTTGCAGCCTGTTTGCATTTTGGTGCCCTTTGCTTTCTATTAAGGTATGTCCTGATGGTAGTCGCTGTGGACCTTTTATGTTATAGTGCATTGCATGTGTCTTGGGTAAACCGCCATGACCGAGATGGCATATTGAACGTTTTACAGCTGCGTTGTTGAAGTGGCATGACCCAGATGGCATATTGAACGGTTTGCAGCTTTGTTGGTTGAACTGGTATGACCCAGATGGGAAAGGCACAGCATGTCTAATGTTAAAACTGTAGACATGAAGTGTTTTTGGTCAAAAGTTAGGTGCAACATTTAGGTTTCGTTGAGTGTTGTTTTGGTGAAAAAGTAAGTGCATCATTACATTTATTGTAGTGTTGTGAAAATATGGCATTTATGTCGAAAAGTAGTTTTCGCTTTACGAGACTGGTCGCAATTTGATGAATCTGTGCAAAGGCACATGCATGGTACTTTCATATCACGAACAATTGATATGAGCGGATAGGTGGCAGGGCCTGCCCTTGGTATTTTTTCTTTCGCAACTACTCGCAAAATGAGAAAAAGGGAGCCACATTTGAGAAATAAGAGCCGAAGCCATGAAGGTTGGAGCCACTTTTTCACCATATAACGAAGTCATTTTGAAAATAAGCGGCATATATGCATTGATTCATTTTGGTGTAGCAGACAAATTTTGGCAAATTTAGAAGGTGGAGTCAAAGAAGAATCTGAATTTAGTGAACGTTTACAAGCTGTGTCTGCTGTTACAGTATTGGCAATGTTTTACATCTTGACATAAGTTATATAGGAAACGTACCATTGTTCTGATCTCACCTTTTATTTTAATAGTATATTTATTTCTAGAAATAGCAAGTAATCACTTTCGATTTCTTTAATTTTCAACGCCCGACAAAGTTTGCTACACTCATTAACAAACATCAACCATAGTTTCCCTTTGTTGTTGTTAGATTGTCCGCCACGCTCGCCGATGTTTGTATAAGACCTTAAAACCCGATATCAAGCTGTGTGGTCTTCATCCTATTATGACTTAATTGCATCCACCTTCTTAGACAGTGTCAGAAAGTTTGTTTACATAATGTTATTTGCAAGCATCAATGACCCACAATATACACGCGTGATCAATCGATTGGTTATGATAATTTTATCTGTTTTTATAATCAGCTAGCGAACGTTATTCATTCAGTTTAGTGAACCAGTCCACTTTTCTTTTAGACTGTTACACTGCGCATGTCCACCAGGAACGCTGTGTAGCAGTCTATTTCCTATATCCGCTTACAGCATTGAAAATATGTAAATATTAGCTTTTATTTTCCATTCGCAAATCATTTTCGCAAAAGCTAAAAAAAGTCCCAAATGTTTATTTTGGTGTAGCAGAAAAATGTTGGCAAATTTATAATGGCTCCAACTTTCATGACTGGCTCTTATTTCTCAAATGTGGCTCCCCTTTTCTCATTTTGCGAGTAGTTGCGGAATTAATAAATACCCAGGGCAGGTCCTGCCACCTATCTCCTCATATCAATTGTTCGTGAAATAAAAGTACCATGCATGTGCCTTTGCACAGATTCGTCAATTGCGACCAGTCGCGTAAAGCGAAAACTACTTTTCGACTTAAATGCCATATTTTCACAACACTACAATAACTGTAATGATGCACTTACTTGTTGACCAAAACAACACTCAACGAAACCTAAATGGTGCACCTAACTTTTGACCAAAAACACTTCACGTCTACAGTTTTAACATTAGACATGCTGTGCCTTTCCCATCTCGGGGTCATACCAGTTCAACCAACAAAGCTGCAAACCGTTCAATATGCCATCTGGGTCATGCCACTTCAACAACGCAGCTGTAAGACGTTCAGTATGCCATTTCGGTCATGGCGGTTTACCCAAAACAATATCACACATGCAATGCACTATAACATATAAATTACACAGCGACTACCATCAGGACATACCTTAATAGAAAGCAAAGGGCGCCAAAATGCAAAGAGGCTGCAAAATCCACAATTGCCTAGAACCTGCCAGCTGAAGCAGATCACTGCAAAGACAAGGAAACACAGTATCGTATAATACAGGCTTTCTCTACAAACGCAAAGAAGATAAACATACACGAGATCAGACAATATTTTCATTATCATACACGTCAATCCATGGCTTTTCGAGACCTTTCTCACCCTGTTGCGAACAACAAGCGTTTACATGGCCATCCTCACATTTTAAAGCGCACGAAGATACTGATTTTAAAGCTCAAGTGGTATTTCAGACAGCAAACCCTTTAAGACGATCTCTTTCTCTCTCTATCATTCTATACTATCGCGGAGACAACATTATCGCAGTTAAGAGCAACTATGGTTCAATGCTTCGATGTGTTTGCTCTGTGATCTGTCTCTGTGTCACTTTTGGTCAATGACATTTCAACGTTACCAGGTTGACTTTCCAAAATGCGCAGCAACCATTTTACTTTGCCTTTTCATCCATAAGCATCGGGAGGTGTACAGTACTGGTTTTACCCAGGAGAACTGGTGGTCCGTCTCCACCACAAAATAAATCGACCGTCAGATATAATCTTACTTGTGTTGACAATGATGTAAACTACCATACCAAAACAAAAAATCAATTTCGACATGGCTGGGAAGAGATTGACAGCAGTCTCTCACGAGGAAAACACCCATCAAGGTCTGTGGCGTGCGGAAATCTGTTTAACTTCAGCTTGGACAAAAACATAATTTCTTAACTTATTGTGCAAGACGTAATAATGCTCTTGAAAGGTATTTCGAACCATCTATGCGAGCAAACGAATGAACAAGAAACTTTCCTGCCAAAAGTCTTTTCCTCGGAAAAACAAAACGACAGCTATTCAGTTAACGAATCATAGTTACGTCACCTGCACACTAAATGAATGTTACATCTACCCACCTGCCCTTTCAAGTGAACTCTTCACCAACACTTCCTGCTTGAACTAAAACTTACATGCAAAAAAAACAAATTTTCAAGATGGCTGTGACAGTGACAGAGTGATCCTAACTTAAGCGCATGCGCAAACAATAACAACCATAAAAACCAATAACATTGACCCACATTTATAGGCCAACTTTTTCTCACTCAACATAATCTTATAAATCCATATACATGTAGACACTCCACAACATCCCTATCAAATAAGCCCCGTAATGGTGTATGACAAGTTCTCAACACTGCCCACAGCCATAAACTTGTGGACAGCCCCGTGAAGCATGACCTACTTCTCCACCACAACTATAATATGCCATATTACCTACCAAAACTTATCTACGGTACTTACCTTCGCCCAAATATATTTTCGCCCACGATTTTGCAATAATTACAATGGCTTGAAATGTCCAATGTAACGTATAACGTCGACCTACTGTACACCAGGATCCGTCTATGTACACCAAAGCAAAATGGCGTTCGTTAAACCGTAATGCATAGCCTGCTGCGCATGTGCGTCGGAAATAAACCGGAACTCAACAGTGTTCTTATTATTACCAAAAATATACAGACGTTAATGGAGCTACTTATGTAATGGCCAACTATTAC
Source organism: Cyrtodaria siliqua (assembly GCA_037043455.1). Taxonomy (NCBI): domain Eukaryota; kingdom Metazoa; phylum Mollusca; class Bivalvia; order Adapedonta; family Hiatellidae; genus Cyrtodaria; species Cyrtodaria siliqua. The sequence continues at coordinate 36,497 of JAWPHD010007481.1, read as the reverse complement.
GTCTCGTTCATGTATCTACATCCATTACTGATTTTCCGTACTAGAAAATCATGCAGATAAAAACCGTGCGTTTCTAAATGTGTTAAGTGTATGTTATCGTGCACTATTGAGAGGCAACGTCAACAATGTCTCAATAAACTTCAGATCTGGTCTGAAGAAAATGTTTTTAAATTTTCTAAATCTAAAACTAACTGTATGCACTTTTGTCAACTACGTAAACATCATGCAGACTCTCATCTAACACTGGATGGGTCACCAATACCAGTAGTGGATGAGACAAAATTCCTTGGTCATATTTTCGACCGTAAATCAACGTTTATACATACCTTAAATACTTGAAGGCCAAGCGTCTTAAAGCTCTTAATTTACTTAAAGTTGTTGCAAACACTAATTGGGGAGCGGATCGTAAAGTACTTTTACAACTTTTAAGATATTTTATCAGATCCAAGCTGGACTACAGCTCAGTAGTATATGGACTGACTCGCAAGTCTTACTTGCAGATGCTCGATCCTATACATAATCAAGGATTACGACAAGCCTTAGGTGCCTTTCGTACATCACCAACCGAAAGTATATATGTTGAAGCTAATGAACCATCACTATCTCATAGACGAGACAAATTAGCCCTTCAATATGCCATTAAATTACAAATTTAACCCTTCCAAACCAACTTTCGATACTGTTTTTAATCCTAGTTATGAACCTCTTTTTGATCGAAAACCGAAGGCCATTCGACCATTTGGTCTTCGTATTAAACTAACATTAAGAGACACTGAAATCGACCTAAATTTGATCGCCAAGTACAAATTACCACAAATTCCACCGTGGGCTTTGGAAACGGTAACAATTATTTTTGATCTTTGTAATACCGGTAGTAACAAATCCAGTACAGACCCTAATGTCTTTCAAAGCAAATTTAATGAAATTAAGGTTGGCCACTGCTGAGGTTTTGGATTTTTGCACTTCCGTAAATTTACATTTGTTATATTTCAAAAATTATAATAAAACTGGAAAAAATAATTATACAGTAACAAACTAATGCCCAATAGGGATATTTTAGTGCAAAAAAAAAAAAAGAACATTTTTTAGATTATTTTTTTTACCTCACATTTTGTGCCCAAAATTGACAATTTTTAACATAAGCCAAAATGGGGGATAGGGGTACAAAAGATGGTATTTCTCAAAAACCGTTTAAGATATTCACTTAATTTAAACTTTATTACAAAGACATGTGTTAGGATATACAGAGACAGCAATAAAAAGTATTGTTCCTATTATTTGTTACAGACCTATGCCGTTATATGTCAGAGCTCGTCGAAATCTGAAAAAGCACATTTTTTTCTCAGTTTTTATTGAATATCTTTCTTATATGCACACCGACCCCTGATTTTTATTTTTTCATTCTAAAACTCGGGTCTTGTATATATTGTAGACAAAATATCTCAAAAAGTTTACTGTTCCTTTATCATGAAAAATTGATTGATCACAAATTTAAAAATGCAATTTATAGTAAACTGGGTGGGGTAATGACAAGGGATGTAATAATTTTTCAGATGGTGATAAAAATACCACAACCCTTAATTTTTCGTCCTAAAGTATGAACTATTACATTAAAAAAGACGGGAAATCGATACCTGTTCTGCAAACCACACTACACACATATAAGTTGCCATACACAATTTGCAGCTGATTCAGAATTTAAAACCACACTGTGAGAGTGTATTACTAAAGATTAATTTTGCGAAAAAGTTAAATCACCGACACATCTTTTTTTTTTTCGTGAAACTAACTAGCAATAGGTTAGTCTTCATAAAAAACAGGGAAATTAAAAATTCTTACTGTTCTGATATTCACCAGAGGGCACCCTTAAATCGAAATACAGTTACTTTCAACATATATAAACTAAAGATGAAGATAAGGTAGCTGCAGCAGCTGTTGTTCACAAACACAGCATAAAGAGCCGCCTGCCTGACAAGGCCTCTATCTTTTCATCTGAACTTAAGGCAATTGAACTTGCTTAAACTATATTCAGGAATCTGATGATGACCATTTTGTAATATTTTCTGATTCCCTTTCATCTCTTCAAGCCCTGGGTAATATGAAACATGATAACCCAGCTGTGCTTCAACTTTTACAAAAATACAATTCTCTTATAGTTGATAATGTTATTATTTTCTGCTGGCTTCCAAGCCATGTTAATGATAGAGCTGATAGTGCTGCTAGGACAGCATTAGGTTTGCATATATCTCATGCCAAATTACCTTATACTGATTTTAAAAGTTGTATTAACACATATATTCGTAACTTTTGGCAAGCTGCTTGGGATTTGTCAGTTAACAATAAACTCCATTCAATTAAACCGTTACTCGGAGAATGGCGTTCTTCTAGTAGACCCATTCGTCGAGAAGAAGTTGCCCTAGCCCGGTGCAGGATAGGGCATAAACGTTATTACAAGGTGAGCAATTACCAGAATGTATACCCTGCTTGGCACCGTTAACGTCAAACACATCTTGATGGAATGTGTAGACTTTGATCCTATGCGTTACTACAATGTTAATACTGTGAAAGAGTTATTTGATACTATAGATTTTAGTCTCGTTTTAGGTTTCCTGAAAGAAATCAGAGAGATTTCATGTTGAGTCTTTCACCAGATACCCAGGAAGATGTTATTGAAGCTTTTAATGACACCTCTCGGTATCTGGATGACATACTGAACATTGACAACCCTTTCTTTCAAACTATGGTTGATAATATTTATCCTAAAGAACTTTTCTTGATTAAGATCTCTCGACTGGAAATGGTGAAATAATTAGCAAAATCTATGACAAGAGAGATGATTTTAATGTTGACATCGTTAATTACCCCCACCTGGATGGGGATGTTCCCGAGCAACTTCTTATGGGGTGTATGTGTCTCAATTTATTCGTTTTTCAAGAGCTTGTACTCGAGTTGAGGACTTTAATATTCGTAATCTTTGTAGAACTAAAAAGCTACTCAATCAGGGTTACCGTTACCATAAACTGCGTAAAACCTTTGCAACATTTTATTATCGTAACCCTGATCTTCTTTCCAAATATAAACGTAATTTAAGGACTCTTTTGCGACAAGGACTATCACAACCTGATTCTATGGTGATGTGATTTATAAACGTTGTAAGATTCTTGGTCATGATCACTTTCATACTATCTTTGTTAAACTTGTTAAAAAGTTTATCAAAAGAGGTTATGACCCTATCATTTTGCAACGTACTGCATGCTTGGTGGTGGACCCTTTTACAGTTCGCCACTATGCTCTCCTCTTTAATTGTACGATGACCGGACAGGCTGTGGACCCTATGATGACGCCTACCTAAAGCCCATTGGGACTGTGGCGTTTGATGTTTGTCTATGATCTATCTTGTCGTGCCCTTAATGGTTTATTCTCTTGTTGCTCTGGCTTCTGCCAAGTCATTGAGTACCTTTATTGTGGCTTTCTGGGCTATTGTTTGTTTGTATTATATTTACACGAGCATATTTGTGTTTTACTTATATTGCCTATTGATGCTGCCTTGTTGTTAGAGATTAGATCATGGCGGGGATTTCTTTATTTACACTGTCCTGTTTTAATGGGATGGCAGTAGGGTAAGTGTGAGGTTTGGTGCACCCTAGAACCGGTTTAAATCCCCAGTGGCCTACTTTGCCACTGACAGTTCCAAGGCGGTAGCCCTATTGTCAACCATTTTGTGTTTGTGATGTCGTTTGCTTTTATTATTACTTTTGCCTTCGTGTTTGTCTGTTTGCGTGTTTGTTTCTGTGTTTTGTGGTTGACTGTCCTCCTTGAATGCTACTTTCCCTGTCCGATCTTTTTATATTTCTTTATATAAATTATTATAATATGTTCCTATATATATTTAGTTATTTATATACCCGTTGACGGGCATTTGTTGATTTACATATATGGTTTATATTACTACCATATCATCCCTTATTTGTAAATAGTTTGATCTTTATATATTTACATTAATTTGTATTACTACTTCATTTCTTCATCTTTCATCAGTTTTTGCGCACACTATTGTTGGTTATTAGGATTCTTGACAGGGGACATGGGCTCATTTGTGTGTCGACGTGCCGTAAAACACCATTAATTCATTTATTAAAACAAACGTTTTGACAACGTCACATTATTCTGACACCAAGGAATGTCCATTTGCGTAAAACTTGAACCTGGCTCATAACTTGGCAAAATATTGACATATTATGATCATACAATTTTATACAGTTCTTTTTTATCAATTCTTCAATGCCGTGGACATGTCCAATAACTCTGACTTTCATCTTGGCAGAGTTATGCCCCATATCATAGAACGTTAAGATGCAACCTAACCTAGCTCATAACTTGGCAAAATATTGACGTATGGTCGTGACATTTTATACAGTTCTTCCTTATCAGTTAATCAATGCAGAGTTATGACCCTTTTCTCCATAATTCCTGAAGGATTGCACCCCATGTCTTCAGATTGGCCTTGCTGAATTAAGTACATGGCAGGCGACACACGTGTTCCATGGAACACCATTCTAGTTTTATATATTTAGGGATAAACAGGGGCAAACCTCCATCAAGGTTCCTGACTATACAGGAGCTACAGGAGCAAACCTCGATAGAGTTTGAATTTACTGAATTTACAGGAGCAAACCTCGTTTATAGTTTCCTGAATTTTACTGATTTACAGGAGGAACCTTTGATAGAGGTTCCTGACAAACAAGAGGGCCTGTATCGCTCTACTTGCTATTTGGCGTCTTTGATGGGGAACGCAACAACAACATGCGCAACTAGGCTTGGTACTAATCATTTCTGCCAAGTTTCACTAAAATCCAGCCAGGGGTTCAGGAAAGATTGTCTAGATAAAGTGTGTATATTAGGCCATAACTCATTCAACCAGAACACGGCGATGATAGGTGCAACTAGGCTTGGTACTCATCATCTCTGCCAAAATTCATTGAAATTCGGCCAGGAGTTCAGAAGAGACTAGTCTCGATAAAGTTTGCGTATCAAAACCTTAAAAGGGCTATAACTCCGCAAAAATCATTCAACCGGAACACGGCGATGATATCACAACTAGGCCTGGTTCTGATCACCCCTGCAAAATTGAACTGAATCCGACAAGAGAACTAGTCCGGACAAAATGTGTGTATTAAAACCTTTAAAGGGCCATAACTCCGCCAAATATATTTCAACCGAAATATGGCGATGACATGCATAACTAGGCTTGTTACTGATCATCCCTGCAAACATCTAGCCAAGGGTTTAAGAGAAATAGTCCAGATAAAGTTTATGTAGTAAAACATTTAAAGGGACATAACTCAGCCAACAAATCATTCAAGTGGAAGATTGTGATGATATGCACCACAAGGCCTGGTACTGATCATTCCTGCAAAATTTCGCTGACATCCGGCCAGGGGTTCGGAAAAAAAGTCCGGACAAAGTTTGTTTATTAAAACATTTAAAGAGCCATAAATCTGCCAAAAATTATTCATCTGGGCCACGGTGACGATATGCATAACTAGATTTGGTACTGATCATCCCTGTAAAGTGTCATTAAAATCTTGCCAAACGAAAGCCCTATCGTCTTAATGAGGCAAAATACAGCATTTTAACTAATCAAGGGTCGTAACTCCGGTGATACTTATACGATTTGGCTGGTTTTCAAACTTGTATGAGCTTAAAATGATATTAACAATCTTTGTAAGTTTGGTAAAGATCAAATAATAAATGAAGGTGCTAACTAGAGTGTTCAAACGGCATAATACAGAATATAGCTTCCTTTTTTTTTGCCAGAAAACACAAGGGCCATAACTCTGCTGTTACTAATCCCATTTGGCTGGTTTTCGAACTCGCCTGAGCTTTTATTGGTATTAACTATATATGCAAGTTTGGTAAATAGCAACTAATAAATGAAGTTGCTAGAGGCAGAATATGGCACAAATCTAGGGCCATAACTCTGCTGTTACTCATTTGATTTGGCTATTTTTCGAACTTTTCCGAGTTTTCATTGATGTTAACAGAGTAATTGATGTTAACAGTGTAAGTTTGGTAAAGATCAAATTATAAAAGAAGATGCTAGAGTGTTCACAAGGCAGAAAATGGCATATTTAGAAACAAACAAGGGCCATAACTCCGGCATTACCGAAGCGATCTGGCTGGTTTTCAAACTCTTCCGATTTTGCATTGATATTAACAAACAGTGTAAGTTTGGTAAAGATTAAATAATAAATAAAGGTGCTAGAGTGTTCACAAGGCAGAAAATGGCATATTTTAGTAAAAACAAGGGGATAACTCCGGCATAAATGGTGCGATCTGGCTGGTTTTCCAATATTTCATTGATATTAACAATCTTTGCAAGTTTGGTAAAGATCACGTAATAAATGAAGGTGCTAGAGGGTTCACATTGCAGAAAATTGCATTTTTCAGAAACAAGAGGCTGAAGAGGGTCCGTGGACGCTCTACTGTCTAAAACGGCTCTTATATCAAGGGTTGTCCATCAGTACTTCTTTTAAAATATTGCGAAAAACACACACAAAACAACAACACCCACAACAGAAACGTAAACCCTTGACTCATGCTAACAATTTAAACAAGCGGCCCTAGTTCTAATTTGGTATGGTTATTTAGGGACTCGCGATACAACAATTGTATAAAATAGGTTTTGACCACCTGTAGGGGGCCTCTTTATGCAGGCGGTCAAAACCCATTTTATATAATTGTTGCGCCTCGAGTCCCTAAATAACCATACTAAATTAGAACTAGGTGTTGTTTTAGAAAAACAAATGTCTCCTACAGTAGAAACGGCCATACATCCGCCAAAATCATTAAACTGGAACACGGCGAAGACATGTGCAACTAGGCTTGGTATTGGTCATCCCTACCAAATTTCATGGAAATCCAGGCAGCGGATCAGGAAAAGTAATCGGGACAAAGCTTATGTATTAAAACCTTTAAAGGGGTTTAAAGAGCCACAACTTCACCAAATACCATTCAACCGGAACACGACAACGATATACGCAACTAAGCTTGGTACTGATCATTCCTGCCAAGTTTCATTGAAATACAACCAGCGGTTCGGGAAAACTAGTCAGTATAAAGTGGTACATAAGGGGCCATAACTCTGTCAAAAATCATTAAACCGGAACATGGCAATGACTTGCGCAACTATGCTTGGTACTGACAATTCCTGCCAAGTTACGTTGGAATCCAGCTAGGTGTTCAGGAGAACTAGTCTGACAGTGTACAAAGTTAGTGCATTACAACCTTTAAAGGGTCATAACTCCATCAAAAACCATTCAACCGGAAGACAGCGATCATAAGCACAACTAGGCTTGATACTGATCATCCTTGCCAAGTTTCGTTATAATTCGGCCAGGGGTTTCAGCAGTACTAGTCCGGACAAAGTTTGTGTATTAAAAACTGTAAAGGGCCATAACTCCGCCAAAAATACTTCAACCGGAACACGGGGACGATATGCACCACTAGGCTTGGTACTGATCATCCTTGCAACGTTTCTCTGAAATACGGCATGGGGTTTAGGAGAACTAGTCCGGAAAACGTTTGTGCGGTAAAACCTTTAAAGGGCCATATCTCTGCCAAAAATCTTTCAACTGGAGCATGGTGATGGAATGCACAACTAGACATGGTACTGGTCATCCTTGCCAAGTTTCGTTGAAATTCGGCCAAGAGCTTAGCAGAACTAATCCGGTCAAACTTTGTGTATTAAAACCTGCAGGTGCTAGAGTGTTGACAAGACAAATATAGCAATTTTTGTTAATTCAAGGGCAATAACTCCGGTGTTATTGGTCCGATCAATGATATACGCAACCAAGTTTCGTTGAAAGCCGAATGATGGTTGAGGGGGCCGAATGATGGTTGAGGGGAACTAGTCCAGACAAAGTTTTAAAACGTTTTAAAGAGCCACAACTCCATCAAATATCATTCAACCGGAACACGATAACGATATGCGCAGTTAGGCTTGGTACTGATCATTCCTGCCAAGTTTCATTGAAATCCAACCAGAAGTTCGGAAAAACTAGTCCGGATAAAGTTTGTGTATAATGGGCCATAACTTTGTCAAAATCATTAAACCGGAACATGGCAAAGACTTAGGCTTAGGACTGACCATTCCTGCCAAGTTTCGTTGAAATCCCGCCAGGGATTCAGGAGAACTTAGCCTAATAAATTGGCTCCTATGCAGTTTTTTTTATTATTCTGACGTTCTATGTAACTGCATATAATCGCCAATACGAAAAATTTCAAAAGAGCATTAAACGTGTATTTTAACACACTACAGGAGAACTAGTCTGTACAAAGTTAGTGTACTAAAACATTTAAAGGGCCATAACTCCGCCAAAAATCAGTCAACCAGAACAAAACGATGATATGCACGACTAGGCTTGACACTGATCATCTTTCCCAAGTTTCGTTTAAATTTAGCAAGGGGTTCAGCAGCCCTAGTCCGGACAAAATGTGTGTATTAAATTATGTCATAAAGTTTACTCCGTCAAAAATCTTTCAACCGCAACACGTGATGACATGCACAACTAGGCTTGGTACTGATCATCCCTGCAACGTTTCTCTGAAATCCTGCCAGTGGTTCAGGAGAACAAGTCTGGACAAATTTTGTGTAGTAAACATTTAAAGATCCATAACTCCGCCAAAATTCTTTCAACCGAAACACGGTGATGAAATGCACAACTAGGCTTGATACTGATCATCCTTGCCAATTTTCATTGAAATCCAACCAGAGGTTCGGGAAAACTAGTCCGGATAAAGTTTTTTGTATAAGGCGCCATAACTCCGTCAAAAATCATTAAACCAGAACATGGCAAGGACTTGCGCAACTTGGCTTGATAGTGATCTTCCTGCCAAGTTTCGTTGAAATCCAGCCAGGGGTTCAGCACTAGTCTGTACAAAGTTAGTGTATTAAAACCTTTGAACGTCTCACTAGTGAATTTATCAACACTATGTAATATATATAGACACCGTCACTTGTGGACCACTGCAAACATACTGTAAAATGTCCATTGGTCTTTAAATCTCCCCTCAATCTGCAAACCTTCCTCTGAAGCTCAAAATATCCACACAAAATCAAAAGTTGACCAGATTAAAAAAAAAAATCCAGTCTTTTACAGCACCCCTCAAAAATAACTCCATTTCACTAATAATTCAATTGTATTCCTACCCATTTTCAAATTGTCATATCTTCCTCGAAACTTACTCAGTGGCATCCAAACTTGGCAGAATTAAGTCATGAACATGTTCCAATCTTATCACATGAAGGCAGAAATAAGAGAACGGTTGCACATTTCCAAGTTGAGAGCAAACCGATTAACACAGCCCTAGTTTTTTACGGTGTAGGAATCTTCCTACTGTCATGGCCAAGGGAGGTAATTATGTAGTGAGACCTTGAAGGGCCATAACTCCGCCATAAACCATTCAACCGGAACACAACGATGATATGCACAACTAGGCTTGATACTGATCATCCTTACAAAGTTTCGTTGAAATTCGGCAAGGGGTTCAGCAGTACTAGTCCGGACAAAGTTTGTGTATTAAAACATGTAAGGGGCCATAACTCCGCCAAAAATATTTCAACAGGAACACGGTGATGATATGCACAACTAGGCTAAGTACTATCCATCCTTGCCATGTTTCATTGAAATTCGGCCAGGGGTTCAGCAGAACTAGTTCGGACAATGTTTATGTATTAAAACCTGTAAAGGGCCATAACTCCACCAAAATTCATTCAACCAGAACAATGTTACAATATGCACAAATATGCTTGGTACTGATTATCCCTGCAAAGGTTTTCTGCAATACGGCACCATGAATGCCTTATCATAACAATCTGGTAAAGTTTGGTAAAGATTGGATGAAAGAGTGTCAACACGTTTTCAATAATTCAAGGGCCATAACTTCGTTGTTCCGATCCGGCTGGTTTTCGAACTTGACCGCGCTTTCATCAATATCAACAATCTGGCAAAGTTTGGTGAAGGTAGGATGCAAAATGGAGGTGCTAGAGTGTTGACAATACAAACTATATGAATTTTAATAACTCCGGTGTTACTAGTCCAATCTGCTTGGTTTTTGGCCTCATCCGAGCCTTCATAGATATTAACAATCTGGTAAAGTTTGGTAAAGATCGGATGATTAATGGAGGCACTAGAGTGTTGACAAGACAAAATATAGCAAATCTCTGGTAAAGTATGAACAATGGATGCGCTGGAGTGTTGACATCAATAAGTTAACACATTTTCAATAATTCAAGGGCCATAACTCCGGTGTTACTGATCGAATATGGCTGGTTTTAAAACTTGACAAAGCTTTCATTAATATCAACAATCTGGCGAAGTTTGGTAAAGGTAGGATGCAAAATGGAGGCGCTAGAGTGTTGACAAGACAAAATATAGCAGTTTTCGTTAATTCAAGGGCAATAACTTCGGTGTTACTGGTCCGATCAGGCTGGCTTTAGAACTCGTCCGAGCTGTCATTGATATTAATAATCTGATAAAGTTTGGTAAATATTGGATGAAAAATGGAGCGCTAGTGTGTTGACCACAAAAATATAGCAATTTTCGTTTAATTCCGGTACTACAGGTTCGATATGGCTGGTTTTCGAACTCGTCCAAGCTTTCATTGATATTAATAATCTGGTAAAGTCTGGTAAGGATCGGATGAAAAATGAAGGTGCTAGAGAGTTGACATCAAAATGTTAACACATTCTTAAATAATACAAGGGCAATAACTCCGGTGTTACCTCTTTCATCTGGGTGGTTTTCGAACTCGTCCGAGCTTTCATTGTTATTAATAATCTGGTAAAGTTTGGTAAAGATCGGATGAAAAATGGAGGCGCTAGAGTGTTGACAAGACAAAATACAACAATTTTCACTAATGCAAGGGCAAAAACCCCGGTGTTACTGGTTCGATCTGGTTGGTTTTCAAACTCGTTCGAGCTTTTCATTGATATTACTAACCTGGTAAAGTTTCGTAAAGATCGGATGAAAAACGAAGGTGCTAGAGTGTTGTCATCAAAAAGTTAACGGACGACGGACAAAATACTATGGCATAAGCTTTGGCCAGTAGAGCTAAACATGGAGGCATTAGCGTTGACAAGACAAAAGTTAACACTTTTTTCAATAATTCATGGGTAATAATTCCGGTGTTACTGGTCCAATCTGGCTGGTTTTTGAACTCGACCGAGCTTTCATTGATAATAATAATCTGGTAAATATAGAGTGTCGACAAGACAAAATATTGCAATTTTCGTTAATTCAATGGCAATAACTCCGTTGTTACTGGTCCGATCTGGCTGAATTTCGAACTTGACCGAGCTTTCGTTAATATCAATAATCTGGTAAAGTTTCATAAAGACCGTATGAAAAACGAAGTTGCTAGAGTGTTGACAACAAAAGGTTTACGGACGACGGACGGACGACGGACGGACGACGGCCAAAAGACCATGGCATTATGCCTACTGGCATTTGGTCAGAAGAGCTAAAATGGAGGCGCTAGAGTGTTGACAAGACAAAATAATTATAGCAATATTCATTGATTCAATGGCAATAACTCCGGTATTACTGGTCCGATCTGGCTGCGAGCTTTCATTGACATTAATAATCTGGTAATGTTTGGTAAAGATCGGATGAAAAACTCTAAGTTGGTAGAGTGATGCCATCAAAAGGTTAACGGACGACGAACGAACGGACGGACGACGAACGGACGACGGACACAAGACCATGGCATAAGTCCTACTGGCCAGTAGAGATAAAAAACTAGAAAATCGATAGAACCACTGTCTGCTCCCGAATTGGGTGCTGTGTATTACAAAGGGCCATATAATTTAAATGAAGCCATGGTTCTTATGCTCTGCACACCCTTGCATTCCCTTTATCATTGTGTGAAGTTTCATTGCAGTCCCATTAATCGTGTTCGAGTCATACTCCAGTCAAGAATTATAAGTATAAAGTTACCAATGGAATAACTCTATTTTGAATGAAGATAGAGTTATGTTTTTTATGTTCCGCACTTCAAATCACTGCCCTCTATTATTGTGTGAAATTTCATTGCAGTACCGCATGTCGTTTTGAAATACAGTCCCATAATTAAATATGAAGTAATACTCCGGACAAGAATTATAAGTATAACATTACAAAGGGCAATAACTCTAATGTGAATGAAGACAGTGTTACTATTCTTAATATTTCCACTTCCGCTTATTTCCCTTGAAGTTTTCAAGGAGTCCCATGGAGTCCCTTCAGTAGTTATCAATATATACTCCGGACAAGTATAAAATTACAAAGGGCAATAACGGTTCTTGCCCTCTTTTACTAAAGTTTCAATCCAGTCCCATCAGTACGTTCGGAGTTAAGCCGCGGACAAGAATTATAATTATAAAATAACAAAAGGCAATAACTGTAGTCTATTGCTCTCTATCATTCTGTGAAGTTTCAATGCAGTTCCCTATGTAGATCCGGACAAGAATTATAAGTATAAAATAACAAAAGGCAATAACTGTAGTCTATTGCTCTCTATCATTCTGTGAAGTTTCAATGCAGTCCCCTATGTACTTTTGAAGTTATGCTCCGGACAAGAATTATAAGTATAAAATAACAAAGGGCAATAACTCTAGTTTGAATGAAGACAAAGTTACGGTTCTTGCGCTCTGCACTTTCTCTCATTGATCTCTATCAATGTGGAAGTTCCAATGCAGTGCCGTAACAAGTTTCGAAGTACTTTATGCTCCTGAGAAGAAAGTGTGACGGACAGACACAAAGACGGACTGACGGACGCACAAAGCGGCGACTAGAAAAGGCGTATGTTTTTTAAATTTGTAACGCTCCCTGAAATGTTTTCGGGGCAGCATAAAACAACGAAATTGCCCTAAAACACACACCCTTTCTCATGCGTTTTCAAAGCTTTAGGTGTGCGGATGCGACCCTCTCGGAATCAGCACCTAGTATGGCGGAGCATTAGACATTATGTTCTCTGTCTGTCTGTGTGCCTTGTAACTATCATATTGCCTTTACATGGATTTGAGGGCTGGCGTGGCGCAGTCGGTAGCACGGCTGATTTGTATCCGGAGGCCCCGGGTTCAATCCTCCGTGGTGCCACTGAGTTCCGTTGGTGTGTTCTTGGGCAAGACACTTTCCCTTAGCCTCGTCCGTCGGATGGGGACGTAAACCGGGCGGTCCCGTGTATCGGTCTATCCTCCGAGCACGTTAAAGAACCATAGGAATCTATTCGATAATAAGAGTAGGGCAGGTTCCCGGATTCCTATGTATCCTTCCCCTCTCTCTGGGGCGGCTCTAAATAACCTATACTGTGTTGATGAGCCGTTAAACAACATTCAATTACATGGATTTATAGGGGAAGTAACTGTGTCATTTCTTTACAAACTCCATACCCAAGTTTGTTCCCTTGGCATATTACAAAGGACACGTCGGCCCATAAAAGGATAGCAGTGTTTTTAATGCAAGAACCTTTAAAACACTTGTAAATGAGAAGTAACACATGGGAGTCAATCTGAATCATTATATGTTTGAAACAGATAGCGAACAAGGAGAAATATAACAGAATTTGCGTTTATACAAGTATGTCGCAATCACCTCGTATCCACAACATGTGCGTTCTATTCAATTTTCCACCTGAGTGAGCACGGAAATAAATTTAGGGGCACTAAAGGAACAATTAAAATAACACATTAGGTTAATTAAAACATTGAATAAGCTTGATTTTTTAACCGTTTTTCTTTAATAAGATAGCGAACAATAAAATAATTTAAAAGTGAGTATTTAAGCGCTATTTCCCCTTGTTCTGATTGTAGTTTTCCCTACAGCGCCTCAATACGCAGTGCGTCGTGTGTACGAGACTTCTCGCGCCAATCATAAAGTGTGTAAGAATACACAGTGCATACACTAAATAAAAAATAAAGAAGACGAAATAACGATTTGTTTTACAAATAAATACACAATATTAACCCTTATCATAACTAAAACATTCTTATTATAGAATAAATTGGAAAATATATAGTCTAGATACATGTTGGTTGCCATGTTGGAATAGGCGGACCATGTGACTTGTGTGTCAGGGCAAAAATAGTAACACGGTCACGAATTGTGGCCAAGTTATCTCCCTAAACCCCAGTCTTTTCGGAGTTAGGGCTCTTAAATTTGGATTTATCTAAATGAATAAGTATTTATTCTAGTCACTTATTATCTTTACAGTTGGATTTTTAACTAAAGGTAGGTATAAAAAGCGTTTGAACTTTGGAGAATTGTATTTTTTAATGTTATCCTCCATATTGGAGATTGCATCAATAACGCACGGTAGTGTCATATTTTCAAGATTCGGTTTATACATAAAATGTACAATCCAGTATCCAAAAAATGAAATTGACTGGTCAGTTATATTGTATATAATTAAAAATTACGGTTGTCATTATCTTCTTAATGCGAAAACAGGAAATAAACACGTTTCTGTTTGACCTCCAGTGTCGCGTGTAGAAATGTGCAATATTTTCCAAGTTTGGACTTTACCAGAGGCATACTGCTTCATTTATTTGTTTCATACTATTAAATGAAGCCAGGTTGGATAAACCACTGTCATAATAAACATCTAAAACAAGTCCCAAGGCCATTTATTTCACACGCACATGTTCATTTTTGACAAGCGGAAAGTGTTTGTCGGCCATTACAAGATGGCGGCGCCCTTGTGAAAGGTGCATATTTCCCAAATATTTGGGTTTTACGGACGGCATTCGATTAGGTATTATTAAATATATATTTAAACTCACGTGTGCAATAAATCTACACTAAATTCCAAGAAAATATGTTCACTATAAAGTCGAGTTTTTCGAAATTCAATGTAATTGAGGCTCCCAAAGGGTTGTGTGCTTATTGTGGTACATTAGTCGGTAATTTTTCCAGTATCCAGGGATATTCAACTGCAATTTAATTCTAAAAAATCAATTAAAACATGAACTTAACATGCCTTAAAAAAGAGAAGAGTTACTTCTTCATTGTATTGCCCGACAAGTCTTCAAATTCATTTCTTGTCTAAACTTGAAAAAGGGATTTGCATTTTTGTTAGTGATTTCCCCCACCAGAATTTCAGCAGGAATGAAACAGTTGGCAGACAACAGGGTGAAATACATAACTGCTTTGAATGGGATGATTACAAATGTATACTTTTCAAAATAATTTAAGGACCAAGTTTCGTTTGGGTCATTTTTTAAAGTGCTGTTTTATTTTAATGATTTCCTGTTGTTTGCAATTTTTTAAGGTTGTATTTGTTTGCAGTCGTTTTTTAACACAAATGTATAACTCAGTATATGGATATGAAATCTTTTAGTATTTATTGCTGTTCTTTTGTGTGGTCTCTAAATTGTTTTGAAGGGTATATTTTAGAGTGGTTATTTATATATTTTTTACGTACCCATATTGTGTTGAGAATGGCAAGGCAATGAGAAATAAGTAGGTGTCCTGCCAACAACAGCCACATTTCACAACATTAACCTACTGAAGATGAGATATGTATATAATTTAGCTATTTTGAGAATCCAGACTTTGTAGACACAAAATTAACCACTTAAACCAACCAGGGCAAACCCCAAAACTGGAACGTCAAATTAAAGAGTTACCAACTCATAATTCTTTTTAGATATATTCAGTCCCTGATATTTTAAAAACCGTTGAGTAAAACTACTTTTAATTATACATTATATGACCTGAACACCTGGCTAGAGTTTTGATAACATGGTTTTGTCGTTATTTGGCGGGTTAGTTTCTTTAAATGCTACGTTTTATTCTCCATGAAGGATGATATGCTTTATAGGGTGGGGGAGGGGAGGGGAGATTTTAACAAAGTGACGGTGGTTTGGGTGGGGAGGGTAGATGTTTAAGGAACTAACCTGCCAGATAAATGGGTGTTTCCCCGAGTACTGAATACTTTCTAATTTAGAGCTGAGTACTCCTTCATTTTAAATCTGAGTACTGAATACTATTTAACATTGATAACCCGAATATACACAGTATAGGTTATTTAGAGCCGCCCCAGAGAGAGGGGAAGGATACGTAAGAATCCGGGAACCTGCCCGACGCTTATTAACGAATAGATTCCTATGGTTCTTTAACGTGCTCGGAGGATAGTCTGATATTGGGACCGCCCGGTTTACGTCCCTATCCGACGGACGAGGCTAAGGGAAAGTGTCTTGCCCAAGAACACACCGACGGAACTCAGTGGCACCACGGAGGATTGAACCTGGGGCCTCCGGTTACAAATCCGCCACGCTACCGACTGCGCCACGCCAGCCCCAAGTACTGAATACTATTTTAACCCTGGCCGTGGGTACTGAATACTCTGTAAATTTGCCCTGAATACTGCTTACCAAAAGGGGGGAAACAGCCCCAAATAACGAAAAAATTACTCTACAAAACCGTTTATCAAAACTCTGTCCAGGTGTTAGGTCATACAGTATGGCTCACGCAAACCCCACACTTGACTCTTTCACGCCGAGTGAGGAATTTACAAATCACATACTTATGCAGAGTTTTGATGGTAAAACTTCTCGGCGTGGCAATCAGCTACGCGAAAAGCATTTGGCATACTAACTCCACGATACTTCGCGTAAACAAACTTGTAGACAACCTCGGAGTTCGTCAAGTCGAAACTGCACAGGTAAATTGTGCATAATTATTCAATAACTTTAGAAAGAAATGGAAGCAAGCAACAATTAGACTCTGTTTTTGAAAAATCAGATGTGGGAAAATTTGAGAGAGCAAAAACATTTCGTGGATATTTTCCTGGGCCACGATATGGTATATGGCGCTTCCTATTACTGGCGGCTATTACCGGCAGCAACTGAACATTCCATTCAATTACTAATACTAGGAATTATAATTAGACTTTTAATTGATCGTTATTTGTAACTAGTCTTGACTAGTCTGCTATTTATTATTAATACACCAATGGTGTATTTGGTCAGATAGTATTGGGAAAAAATGTAAAGAATTCCGAGTCATAAGCCCGTTATTAGTGCAAATGTATAATTATATTGCAAAGAAGGCCCGGTATATAGATATTTAAGTCGTGGAAAAAATCTTGACTTTTGGACAACAAAAATGAACAAAACTTGTGATTAAATGCTTGAAATACGCATTTTTTTCGAAATTTACTTGTATTTATCAGTCATATCAACTTTGTACAGAAAAGATGCACTCGGCGTCTCATTGTTTGCACTCGGCGTCTCATTGTTTGCACTCGGCGTCTCATTGTTTGCACTTTTTTCTGGCGACTGCATTTTTAAGCATGATGTTGGACAAGCTGACAAATTGCCGAAAAATTCAGATTTTTTTTATCCCAATAATAAATCCCAACAGGTGTGCAGCACTCGTGGTTAAATGGACTCTGCAGGGAGTAACTCGAGAGTGTTTGGTCACTCGTCAATGGCATACTTTCGCGACGTTTATACGCGAAGCTTCACTGTATATGTGCCGATAAAAAGTACAGGTTTATTCACGTTTTTTTACAATACCCATGATTGAATATGCGTAAAAGACTTATGAGTTGGTAACTCATTCAACACTCCAGTTATGGGGTTTGTCTTGTCTGGTTAAAGCTGTTTAAAGTGTGTTAATATAGAGCTTGGATTCTAAAAAATATATTTAAGATATAATATACCTCGTCGTCGGTAGGTTTAGACAGGTGTACCTTTGTTGTAAATGTTTGCTGTTGTTGGCGGGATAGTTACAATTTCCAACTTCCAACAACGGGAATGTTTTTTTCCACAATTCGTAGGTTTTAATTGTCACCTTGTTACCGTCCTGTTTTTTCTTCAACACTGCACAACGCAAACGCTTGCAGAAGTAAACAAGAAAGTGTCCAGACGACTACACAATAGTATAGACTGGTATAGCGTACATATTCAACTATATAACGTTCTCTTTTGCTGCTCCACTTTATCGATAATTATGTATCGTCCCTGTCAAGATAAACACCGGAAGTAATATCTGCTTTTTGTAAATATTGGAATTTGCACGAAAACATCAATCATTTGAGCACATTGATTGTCGATATGCTCGAAAATAAAAATGTTTGAATGAAAAGGAAATTGCTTGCATATCTGTTACACATGTCCGGGAAATTAATTGAGTATTTGGCAGTTTTTTGGCAGTTTTAATTGATTGAAATACGCTGATATGCTGCTTATCTGGGTCGCTGGATAGGGCCTTCATTTTTCATCCGGCCTTCATTTTTCATCCGATCTTTACCAAACTTTAACAGATTGCTAATATCAATGAAAGCTTGGACAAGTTCGAAAAGCTGCCAGATCCGACCAGTAAAGTGGAGTTATGGCCCTTGATTTATTTAAAAATGCTATATTTTGCCTTGTTAAGACGATAGGGCCTTCATTTTTCATCCGGCCTTCATTTTTCATCCGATCTTTACCAAACTTTAACAGATTGTTAATATCATTAAAAGCTCGGACAAGTTCGAAAACCAGCCAGATTGGCCCATTTAGACAGGAGTTGGTCTGTTCTGAACTCCTTGCCGGATTTCAACGAATCTTGGTGGGGAAGATCAGTACCAAGCCTAGTTGCACTTATCATTGCAGTGTTCTGGCTGAATGAATTTTGGCAGAGTTATGATTCCTTAAAGGTTTTAACACACTAACTTTGTACGGACTAGTTCTCCTGAACCTCTGGCTGGATTTCAACAAAACTTGGCAGGGATGATCAGTATCAAGCCTAGTTGCGTATGTCATCGCCATGTTCCGGTTAAATGATATTATACATAAGTTTATGTTGAGCCAGGAGAGCGTCCACAGGCTCTCTTGGTTGTTACACTTCTCAACAAGGAGTAATAGAATCATAATGTTATGGATTAATTGCAAAGTAAGACAACTGACATGTTATAGGGCCAACCGTAAAAATATATTTGTTTGCAGTTTCCCAGGCTTTTATAAGTAAGTAGGTAGGTGAATTTTTAATTATTTTTTTTACTACGACAGTAAAAACCTTAAGGAATGAAAGAAAAATATACTAAGTCCAAAAAAAACACCTGTGTTTCCAGTGGCCCGACCGATCCTATTTTTATGGGGCTGGCCCTAAAACTTTTAATGAAACCTCAACCCCCCCTCCCAAAAAAATAAATTTGTTCCTGAACAATGATTTATCACAATATATCGAGGTAAACTGACATCACAGAGAAACTTTCAGTTGTATCATCAACTTGTATGGGGTTTATGAGATAAATACACATAGAATATCACAATATCTTGCTCCAAAAAAAAAAAGGGAAAAAAAAGCCTACCGACCGACCCTATTTTTTTAGAGCATGCAATAGGAAACGCACCCTTTTTTTGGCCTAAAGATAGTAATTAAAAGAGGACTACTATAAAAAGGGAAACAGCAAACCAACAATTTTTTATGGTCAGCATAGATAAACAACTTCAGTATTTCTTAATTCTCCATTTTTATGTAGGCACTGATCTGTTGCAGGTGGCCCTGAGGCTTTACGTAGAACAAAACTCGGCTGCCCTCATGACGTCTGACCGGGGAACTAGCGGGGGAGCTGAGTTGGAACTCAACACACCGGTAAGTTATTTCTTTTCTCTATGGTACAGTGAAACATGTCCGCTCCTGCCTGGTTAAAGTTTGGGACCTGGGCCTTATATTCATCAAACTTTTGAGCACAAGAATCGGACTCGGACTCAAAATCTCCCAATTTTTTAATTCCAAATAAAAACAATTGTACAAGCAAATTACTATATTTACTTAAGGAAAGGAGTGATTTTAAACGTAATTTAACAGAAAATGTCTGAAAATCACAATTCTTACCAATACTTTTGTGTTGGTAGGTTTGCAAAAAAATGAGATTTTGAGTCTGAGTCCGATTCTTGTGCTCAGAGATTTGTTAACAGTAAAATATTTATTTTGTCATGTCAGATTTTCGCAAAATTGTTTTTTAAAAAATTCTTGCAGTCAACAGGTCAGGCGTAGTAGCTTGAGAAAAAACAACAACAAAAAGTTTATGCATTGTGTCGGACACTCAATTAATCTTCCTCTCGAACTGTGTCAGTTTGGTTAAAAATAGGCTTTCAATACCTTGTTTCATTTAAATGACTTTTCAGAATTTCTGATAATAAATTCGTTGCTGTAAAGTGCTAATTGTGTTGATATGAAAAAAAATGTTAAAGTAAAATCTTTTGATTTACCAAACAATGTATATGTTGTTCAAGTTTTGACATGTACAACTATCTGTCCTTGAAAAGTAGTGAATTTGGGTTTTTATGGCACACCAACACATGAAAGGTTATATGGCGCCTAACAGGAATGAGCATGCCAGTCTCTTACTTCGTTTACATAAAGATAAAATATGGAGAATGGCCTAGAACCTTCAGTTCAAACCTGCAGAACTACAGAGTTGCTGCAAATTCTAATGTAGACTCCATTTATGATGAGCCACATTTTCACATTTACATAGGATGAAGACCTTGAATGAGCATTATAAAAAATGACAAAATAAACATGAATGGGGTAGAGCTGGTAGGGGGGTCTTATCCCTCTACCTATAGCAGGATTTGCAGTTGTTGTATTCTACCCCGGCAGCCATACAGGGAGCCTTGAACAAAATATTCCTTGAAAGATACTTGTTTTAAAAAGATTTAAGAAAGCATCAGATCATAGATGTTGTGTATGCAGATTTTATTCTAGTCAAACAGAAAAGTAAATCAGACAGGACAGCGAAGTGGATTTCAGTATAAATTGAAAGGTAAGTACATATATTTTGTTTGTGAAGATCCTTTTTGCAGTTTCAAACATCTGGATACCACAGGTAATTTGGTTGGAAGTATATTATGAGTGTTGTTTGAAGTATGTATTTTAATAGACATAGAAATGCTCTCGACAGATATGGTATACATCAGAGGCAATCCAATTTGATCTGACACCTTCATAACATAGGGTTCTGCAATGTTATTTGTTGATATTATAGTGAACTTACTGAATACGGAGACATTTTTGATGTGAACGTGGTGAAATTGACCGTGAATTTAGGTGAAACTGTTGGTGTTATGGTTGACTTTGCGAATTTAGGTAAAACTGTTGATTTTATGGTTGAATTCGTGAATTGAGGTGAAACTGTTGATGTTATGGTTGACTTTGTGAATTGAGGTGAAACTGTTGATGTTATGGTTGACTTCGTGAATTGAGGTGACACTGTTGCTGTTATGGTTGACTTCGTGAATTTAGGTGACACTGTTGATGTTATGGTTGACTTCATGAATTGAGGTGACACTGTTGATGTTATGGTTGACTTTGTGAATTGAGGTGAAACTGTTGATGTTATGGTTGACTTCGTGAATTTAGGTGACACTGTTGATGTTATGGTTGACTTTGTGAATTGAGGTGACACTGTTGATGTTATGGTTGACTTTGTGAATTGAGGTGACACTGTTGATGTTATGGTTGACTTCGTGAATTTAGGTGAAATTGTTGATGTTATGGTTAACTTGGTCGTGCCAAAGGCTTCATAATAATCAATGGTACTGGAGTTCTCTTGCGTGACTTCATTATACAACAATGCATACACATCTACCAGTGTTCTTTTTGGTCAACCACGGTAGTGGCTTAGTGGTAGTGTTCACCTCGCATGCTGGAGGTAACGGAGTGGGTTCAATCCTCGCCTCGCATGCTGGAGGTAACGGTGTGTGTTCATCCTCGCCTCGCATGCTGGAGGTAACTGGTTGTGGGTTCAATCCTCTCCTTGCATGCTGGAGGTAACTGGTTGTGGGTTCAATCCTCGCCTCGCATGCTGGAGGTAACTGGTTGTGGGTTCAATCCTCACCTTGCATGCAGGAGGTGACTGGTTGTGGGTTCAATCCTCTCCTTGCATGCAGGAGGTAACTGGTTGTGGGTTCAATCCTTGCCTCGCATACAGGAGGTAGCTGAGTGTGGGTTCAATCCTCACCTCGCATGCTGGAGGTAACTGGGAGTGGGTTCAATCCTCGCCTCGCATGCTGGCGGTAACTGGTTGTGAGTTCATTTCAGTCCTCGTCTCGCATGCAGGCGGTAACTGGGTGTGGGTTCAATCCTCGCCTTGCATGCAGGAGGTAACTGTTTTTGGGTTCAGTCCTCGGCCAGGTGACACCAAAGACTTTATAGAAACTACATTGCTTGTCTATTTGGCCCATTGTCAGTTTAATGTGACTGGGTACATAATGTCATAATTATGCCTGTTTGAGAATTCGGCTTACTGCTTGCCACAAGTCGAAACTGTAGTAATGACTGAAAGACTGTTAAAGGCAACGTTAAACCTCATAAACTCACATGTACATACAATCATTTTGGATCTTTTGTGAAGTAGGGCTGACCCTTTACAATTGTGACAGATAGCTTCACAAAACCCTCAAATAGGAAAATTGAAACAATAGTAAGAATTGACAGATAGCTTCACAAAACCCTCAAATAGGAAAATTGAAACAATAGTAAGAATTTATCTGGTTTAAAGATATTTAACTAGGCCATCCTTAAAAAAAAGGGTTTGTTTGCTGTGCTCCGACCGACCGTCTAAAAAGGCAGCGACCAATTTTTTTTAAAAGCATTTTCGGAAGTTTCTTCTTTTTTTTTACTTCGTTTTCGGACCCAGCCTCCAATCGGTACCGGATACCGGCATATAAATGTCTCCAAACAGGTGCGGGTGTTATTCGACGCTTATGTTATATAGTGGATAAGAGTTCACATGCCATGATGTGACAACAACCAAAGTCATTTTCTGTGGAAAAAGAGAACAATTATTCATATCTCGTAAAAAATGCAATCAGGAAAGTTAATATAGATCGCGATTGGTATGAACTGTTTGACATCGCTACTTCCCACTTATCTGATGGCGATTTGGTGGAAGATATTGAAACATTTGAGAAAATTGCTAAGATTTCTGTGTCATCGGCCCCTACAGGTATTGGGGAAAACTATCGCCCAGGTGCATATGACCGCATAAGGATATTGACTGAGTTTGATACAGCCTTGAAATATGTCAATATATGCACAAAAGACAAGGTAAAGCTGCCACAGGTGACCAGGGAGATGAGACTGTCATATATGTTTGACAGATTTGATAAATGTGTTAAATATTTCTTTTGTATTTGAAACCTGTTTCCAAGTTCTTTGTTGAGTTTTATCTCTGAAAAGTGTGTGTGTGTTTTTTTTGTCTTGATGTCACTAAATAATATTTGTTTTAGTCAGACATTATGAGTTTATATAATATGCCTTTTAGCTCCCTCCCACTTTATGTTAGAGGCTTGGGACTCTCTGGCTGGATTTTCTGCCAGGCGTGGATAAGCTTTATTACAAATACTCATAACATTTGAAGTTTAATATGTATACAAATTTGTTTTAATTTTATTTTTATATATTCAATCAATTTACAACAACAGAAAACATACTAAAAAATTATTTGTAAAGAAATATTAATGAGGTTGTCCACAGACTGCATTATAATACATTGAGATAGGAAATAACCAGGACTGGCAAAAAAAAAGAAAAAAGGAAAAAAAGGCCTACATACCTACCTACCCACTTAAAAAATTCAGGGTCGGAGCACAGCAAACAAATATTTTTTTAAGGATGGCCCTAGATTGAAAACATGTTTTACTTGCAAAGACATGTCATAAAATATGTTGGAATATTTTTTTTTTTATGTAACCCATACTTTGTGGGGAATGGGACTGAATCTCGGCCCCAAAAAGGCCAAAAAGGAACACTGTAAACGCAACCTTGCATCCTGTGTAAATACGACCATGCATCCTGTGTAAATGCACCCGTGCATCCTGTGTATATGCACCTGGGCATCCTGCCCGTGCATCCTGTGTATATGCACCCGTGCATCCTGTGTATATGCACCCGTGCATCCTGTGTCAGCTTGTTCCCATGTTTAATTGTGGCCTAAATCATTGCAGTAACTGACGAATGGGCTAGACAAGTTGATTGTATTTTCTAAGTGTTGTTTTTACAATGATTCACATTTCTCGCAAGTTTTCAGCCTCTTTTCACTGATGAAGGGCACGAAATGGCTCACCCTGTTCGAGAGTGTGGAATAACCTTAGTTATTATTGTGCAAACAATTATTGACGACGTTCCCCACCCAGCCAGAGCTATGGTTGGGTTGGTTTTAGATTGTCACAGATTAACGTCCGAGAGTGAATTCTTCACGCATGACTGCATAACAGAGTCTCGATTCTGTTTTCCAAGTGGTCATGGTTTTGCGGGTTCACACAGATTTAAGCCTTTTTTCTAACAACTTGTTTTGATTCATTTGTTGTTAAATGCCACTGTTGGTTCACTTGTTGTTAAGGTGTCTTAACGAGATTATAAGAATCCATCATGAGTATACATGCGAGATAGAGAAATCTCACCCGATGGGTTAGAAATGCATCTAGGGACGAGGCTCTGCCGAGTGCCTGGTTGCAATTCTGATACCGAGGGTGAGATTTCCCTATCTCACATGGATCACTCTTGATGGATTATTTTTCTCCCATTATGTGTTTATTGCCGGCATCAAATCAATGACTTTGCTAATTTAACACCCGAATAAGGCGACATCGACATTACATCATGACGTCGTAAGTCACATGTCATGTAAGATAGGCATTTTCCTCATTTATCTCACATGAGGAAAATGCCTATCTCACATGAGCAGAAATGGGAGAAAAATATATTCCCAGTCTTGGTGTCACTTTTTGTTTCAAATCCAACTTCTTTTGGCAGTATGTAGTACAAGGACATCAATTAACATGACGCCAGTTGTCGGTCATTTATCCATTAGACCAATCAAACCAATACGATACCATTGACAAGCATAAGCATGTGCAACTGTATTATAATATAACCTATTGTCAGTGTACTCAGACATCAACAACGTTAATTGGTATATCATTTGAAAGTCCATGTCTGCATATCTAATATATCGTATATTATTCCCATTTATAGGGGAAACATTCGGAATAAATTATCTTTTCTTGACATTTTGAGCAGCACGTCAATACAATATTAAATGTCAAAGCCTGCAGATATTGATGACGTTCCCCACCCAGCCAGATTAAATGTCGAGGCCTGAAGATATTGACGACGTTCCCCGACCCAGCCAGAGCTATGGTTGGGTTGGTTTTAGATTGTCATAGATTAACATCCGAGAGTGAATTCTTCACGCATGACTGCATAACAGAGTCTTGATTCAGTTTTCCTAGTGGTCATGGTTTTGCGGGTTCACATAATATTAATTATAAGCCTTTTTCTAATATCTTGTTTTTGATTCATTTGTTGTTGAATGCCACTGTTATTGGTTCACTTGTTGTTGAGGTGTCTCAACAAGATTAAATAAGAATCTTTCATGGGTATCTGGTGAAGATATAAGTGTTTTTATTGGAACCGAGGCTCTGGCGAGATTGTGGTTAAAACACTTATACCGAGGGTTGGAATTCCCTATCTGAACTGAATACCAATGACAGATTCTTTTTCTTGCATTATCAGAGACATGTTGTGCGTTGACGCCGCCAGCTGCTAACGTTTGGCATGTTTCCTGCATACTGGATGTTGGTGCTCGCGTGAATTTTATCTCTATCCTAGGGTGGGATGGAAATAACTAAAATGACGGAGATCCTTGTCCGGTATGCAAGAAAAAGATATTCCCAGTCTTGTTAGCTCTACTGATCAGAGATCAGCAGAGCTTATGCCGTGGTGCGGTGTCTGGCTGTCCGTCTGTCCGTCCGTAAACTTTTATTTGTAGCGACTACTCCTCTGAAACTACTAGATGGATATTCATGAAACTTTACAGAAATGTTGCCCATGAAGTCTAGTTGATCCTAGCAAAAATTCATGTTGATGTGAAATCCAAGATGGCCGCCAAAGCTAAAAAATAGATTTTTAAAATACAAGTTTTGTAGCGACTACTTCTTGAAAACTATAAGTGATATTGATATGGGACTTTTTTTAAAATGATCAGTATGACATGATGTTGGTCCTTCTCAAAAATTGTTTTGATTCGACGTTAAACATGGCATCTTTGTTTACATAGAGTTATATAGTAAAAACTTGTAGCGACTACTCCTCTGAAACTACTCGACCGATTTTCATGAAACTTCACAGGAATGTTGCTCTTGATGTCTAATTGATCCTAGCAAAATTTCAGATCGGCCAGAAATTCAAGATGGCCGCCACAGCTAAAAATAGATTTTTAAAAAATAAGTTTGTAGCGACTACTTCTTGAAAACTATAAGTGATATTGATATGGGACTTTTTCTAAAATGATCAGCATGACATGATGTTGATCCGAGTCTAACATTATTTTGATTCGACGTTAAACATGGCTGCCAGTGGCCATCTTTGGTTACATAGAGTTATATAGTAAAAAATTGTAGCGACTACTCCTCTGAAACTACGTGACGGATGTTCATGGAACTTCACAGGAATGTTGCTCTTAATGTCTAGTTGATCCTAGAAAAATTTCAGGCTCGCCGGAAATTCAAAATGGCCACCACAGCTAAAAATAAATTTAAAATAAAAAGTTTGTAGCGACTACTTCTTGAAAACTATAAGAGATATTGATATGGGACTTTTTCTAAAATGATCAGCATGACATGATGTTGGTCCTTGTCGAAAATCATTTTGATTCGACGTTAAACATGGCTGCCAGCGGCCATCTTTGTTTACATTTAATGAAAACTTATAGCGACTACTTCTCTGAAACTACTTGACGGATTTTCATGAACCTTCACAGGAATGTTGCTCTTGATGTCTAATTGATCCTAGCAAAATTTCAGGTCAGCCGGATATTCAAGATGGCTGTCACCGCTAAAAATAGATTTTTAAAAAATAAGTTTGTAGCGACTACTTCTTGAAAACTATAAGAGATATATTGATATGGGACTTTTTCTAAAATGATCAGCATGACATGATGGTTATCCGAGTCGAACATTATTTTGATTCGACTTTAAACATGGCTGCCAGTGGCCATATTTGTTTACATAGAGTTATATAATGAAAACTTGTAGCGACTACACCTCTGAAACTACTCAACGGATTTTCATGAAACTTCACACGAATGTTGCTCTTGATGTCTAATTGATCCTAGCAAAATTTCAGGTCGGCCGGGAATTCAAGAAGGCCGCCATGGCTAAAAATAGATTTTCAAAATACAAGTTTGTAGCGACTACTTCTTGAAAACTATAAGTGTTATTGATATGGGACTTTTTCTAAAATGATCAGCATGACATGTTGTTGGCAGTGTTCGACACTAACGCTAGCCCGATAGCCCGGGGCTAGTAAAAGTGACCGTCGGGCTAGCACGTACGATCGTCTAGCTAGCCCGATTGACTAGTAGATTATAGAACAAACACGTACCCAATTTGCGTTGGCATTATATAAATAAAATCTCAAGCACTGTTAATCATTAATGTTCTGCAGATTCTCGCTTAAAACTGCTGCTCTTTTAGTCCGCGTAAAACGACATTTGTTTTCTTTTTGCTTTCGTTTACCGCGTGATACCAGCCCGATACCGAATCACACAAACGCATGTAACTACGCCTTTCTCAAGCGTTTTTATGACCACGATTTCAGCAGTTGTTTCCGCTTCCGTCGGAAAACGCCGCGAATTATGAACGTGCTATAAACGGTGCAAACATAGATCGATTTTTGGGGCTTTCTCCACCAGCCAAAAAACAAAAAACTCTATCATAATAATTTCTAATTTCTGTGTTTCTCATGTACATTGTTCAGAAATACTATAATTAATTAAAATAATAATCATCATTACTTTTCTGAACAGAGGTGCAGACTGCCACGAGATCAGGTTATTGTGACGGAGGGTGCTGTCAGCGATGTCACAAATTTTGAATCTGATTTGTGTTGTTATTTTATAACCAACCCCGTCAAATCAATATACAATGAGGAATTGGTACCGTTGGTAGAAGGGCTAGTAGAAATTAAGGGGGGCTAGTGAAATTCCAAACCAACTAGCCCCCGGGGCTAGTAGGTCCAAAAAGTTAGTGTCGAACACTGGTTGGTCCTTGTTAAAAATCGTTTTGATTCGATGTTAAATATGGCTGTCAGCGGCCATCTTTGTTTACATATAGTTATATAATGAAAACTTGTAGCGACTACTCCTCTGAAACTACTTGATGGATTTTCATGAAACTTCACACGAATGTTGCTCTTTATGTCTAATTGTATTAGCAAAATTTCAGGTCGACCGGAAATTCAAGATGGCCGCCATGGCTAAAAATAGATTTTTAAAAAATAAGTTTGTAGTGACTACTTCTTGAAATCAAAATCAATCAGTAGAGCTTCAAGGACATTGACCTCTTGTTTTTACTTTTGTTTCAAATCCCAACTACACTTTGGCAGTATGTAGTACAAGGACATCAATTAACATGACGCCAGTTGTCAATCGCTTATCAATTCGACGAAACAAACCAATATGATTAGTCTGACAAACAATAGCATATAATACATAACCTATTGTCACTATACTCCGACATCAACACTATATTTTAACTGGTTAATCATTTGAAAGTCCACATCTGTATATCTGCAGATATTGACGATGTTCCCCGACCCAGCCAGAGCTATGGTTTGGTTGGTTTTAGATTGTCATAGAGTAACGTCCGAGAGTGAATTCTTCACGCATGACTGCATAACAGAGTCTCGATTCAGTTTGCTAAGTGGTCATGGTTTTGCGGGTTCACACAGATTCTGTCAGTTTGGTTAAAATTGCATTAATTAAACATGACTTCATGGTTGTTGTTTAGTATAAATTTGTACAAATTTATTGAGGTGTCTAAACAAAAAATGTCAGATTCATTGAAATGTGTTTTAGTTGAGATTTAAAAGATAGTCAGTTTTGTTGCTAAAATCTATACTTTAAGTGGTGTTATGTATACTACATGGACATTGATAAATCATTTGGATGTTGACCTCCATGCTTGTTCCTTTTATAACAGTCTATGATGTATGAGCAGACTTCACGTATTTTGGTACCTGAATGCTTGCCAGTCTCTTGCACATAGTGATACC
The DNA here is from genome assembly GCA_037043455.1 of Cyrtodaria siliqua. Classification (NCBI taxonomy): domain Eukaryota; kingdom Metazoa; phylum Mollusca; class Bivalvia; order Adapedonta; family Hiatellidae; genus Cyrtodaria; species Cyrtodaria siliqua. The sequence goes on along the minus strand of JAWPHD010007481.1, from coordinate 7,404 downwards.
GATAATTCAAGAGTTGAAACCTCTTCCCCTTTTTTCAAGTCCTACATATTTTGACAATGTTCCCTAGCCCAGCCAGAGCTATGGTTGGGTTGGTTTTAGATTGTCATAGAGTAACATCCGAGAGTGAATTCTTCACGCATGACTGCATAACAGAGTCTCGATTCAGTTTTCCAAGTGGTCATGGTTTTACGGGTTCACACAGATTCAGCCAGTTTGGTTTTGCATTAATTAAACATGACTTCATGGTTGTTGTTTAGTTGGTTGGTATAAATTTGTACACATTTGTTGAGGTGTCTAAACAAAAAATGTCGGATTCATTGAAATGTGTATTAGTTGAGTTTTAAAAGTTAGTCAGTTTTTGTTGCTAAAATCTATATATAAGTGGTGTTATACTACATGGACATTGATATGTCATTTGGATGTTGACCTCCATGCTTTTCCAGATGATATGATTGTTTTAGGACAAACTATGATGCTAAACAGATGTATTTTGGTACCTGAATGCTTGTCAGTCTCTTGCACATGGTGATACCGATAGTTCAAGAATTGAAACCTTTTACCTTTTTCAAGTCCTACAAATATTGACGATGTTCCCTAACCCAGCCAGAGCTATGGTTGGGTTGGTTTTAGATTGTCATAGAGTAACATCCGAGAGTGAAATCTTCACGCATGACTGCATAACAGAGTCTCGATTCAGTTTTCCAAGTGGTCATGGTTTTGCGGGTTCACACAGATTCTGCCAGTTTGGTTTTGCATTAATTAAACATGACTTCATGGTTGTTGTTTAGTTGGTTGGTATGCATTTGTACACGTTTGTTGAGGTGTCTAAACAAAAAATGTCGGATTCATTGAAATGTGTATTAGTTGAGTTTTAAAAGTTCGTCAGTTTTGTTGCTAAAATCTATATATAAGTGTTGTTATACTACATGGACATTGATATGTCATTTGGATTTTGACCTCCATGCTTTTCCAGATGATATGATTGTTTTAGGACAAACTATGATGCATGAACAGATGTATTTTGGTACCTGAATGCTTGTCAGTCTCTTGCACATGGTGATACCGATAGTTCAAGAATTGAAACCTTTTACCTTTTTCAAGTCCTACAAATATTGACGATGTTCCCTAACCCAGCCAGAGCTATGGTTGGGTTGGTTTTAGATTGTCATAGAGTAACGTCCGAGAGTGAATTCTTCACGCATGACTGCATAACAGAGTCTCGATTCTGTTTTCCAAGTGGTCATGGTTTTGCGTGTTCACACAGATGCTGCTTAATAAAATATAGAATTTTTTTAATTACATGTACTTACTGTTTTGTCTTAACTACTTACGTTTTTGTTAGAGATTTAATCTGTTTCTTTTGGCCTGATCAAGTGGTGTAAGAATTGGATATTGTCATAGTCTTTTATTTTAATTGAGCAATACGTGTTTTTCGCGCTCACTATAATTCAAAGTCCAACAATATTGATGATGATCCCCACCCAGCCAGATTAAATGTCGAGGCCTGCAGATATTGATAACGTTCCCCACCCAGCCAGATTAAATGTCAAGGCCTGCATATATTGACGATGTTCCCCGACCCAGCCAGAGCTATGGTTGGGTTGGTTTTAGATTGTCATAGAGTAACATCCGAGAGTGAATTCTTCACGCATGACTGCATAACAGAGTCTCGATTCTGTTTTCCAAGTGGTCATGGTTTTGCGTGTTCACACAGATGCTGCTTAATAAAATATAGAATTTTTTTAATTACATGTACTTACTGTTTTGTCTTAACTACTTACGTTTTTGTTGGAAGATTTAATCTGTTTCTTTTGGCCTGATGAAGTGGTGTAAGAATTGGATATTGTCATAGTCTTTTATTTTAATTGAGCAATACATGTTTTTTGCGCTCACTTTAATTCAAAGTCCACCAATAGGGATGATGATCCCCACCCAGCCAGATTAAATGTCGAGGCCTGCAGATATTGATAACGTTCCCCACCCAGCCAGATTAAATGATAAACCTGCAGATATTGCTGACGTTCCCAACTCTGCCAGATTAAATGTCAAGGCCTGCAAATATTGACGATGTTCCCCGACCCAGCCAGAGCTATGGTTGGGTTGGTTTTAGATTGTCATAGAGTAACGTCCGAGAGTGAATTCTTCACGCATGACTGCATAACAGAGTCTCGATTCTGTTTTCCAAGTGGTCATGGTTTTGCGTGTTCACATAGATGCTGCTTAATAAAATATAGAATTTTTTTAATTACATGTACTTACTGTTTTGTCTTAACTACTTACATTTTTGTTGGAGATTTAATCTGTTTCTTTTGGCCTGATCAAGTGGTGTAAGAATTGGATATTGTCATAGTCTTTTATTTTAATTGAGCAATACGTGTTTTTCGCGCTCACTGTAATTCAAAGTCCACCAATATTGATGATGATCCCCACCCAGCCAGATTAAATGTCGAGGCCTGCAGATATTGATAACGTTCCCCACCGAGCCAGGTGGCACCCAGCCAGATTAAATGTCAAACCTGCAGATATTGACGATGTTCCCCGACCCAGCCAGAGCTATGGTTGGGTTGGTTTTAGATTGTCATAGATTAACGTCCGAGAGTGAATTCTTCACGCATGACTGCACAACAGAGTTTCTTCTCCGTTTTCCAAGTAGTTATGCTTTTGCGGGTTCACACACTGTTTTGCCTGTCTGTTGATTATTTTCATTCCCGGCACCGTGCTAGAGGCATGATATAAAATGTAAACTTTCCGTCCTTTCATTCAGTCGTAGCTTGGTTGAGAACTTTTCCATCCTTCCATTCTGTCGTACTTTGGTAAAGGTTTTTGGTTTGCTCAATTCTCGTCTCTCACCACTGCGGGTTCGAATCCCACTGGAGTTGGACTTGTAATTGTTGATTCTTACGGATGGCAGGAGGTAAACAGTGCTGGTTCTGCCGAGGAAAAGTGTGATCTGCCTCCATCAGAAAAAAATTGACTCGTTGTATATAACCTTATAAGTGTTGAAAATGATGTAAAACACATACAAAGTTATCGTTAGCTAGGCATTTCTTTTTATGCCTTATTCCCTCGCCTATGTGTGGGCAGGCATATAGAGTTGCTCTTGTGAATCATACTTTGTTCACGTCTGGACGTCTTGTCCAGAGTACTCCTAATAGATACTTCTCATCATATTTGGAAGTATCAATATACACTCTAGTTACGCCTATCATCGTGCTGTTCCGGTCCATTGACTTTTGGCAGAGTAATAATTCAACGGATAGCCTACAGAGGGGGCATTTGTGTTCACAGACGCATTTCTAGTTTTGTAGTTTGGTTTGTTTTGTGAGCGGCGTTAAACAAGTGCATGGTCCAGAGTAAAAATGAGTGAGTTTACAGCAAACAAACCACTTGTTGTTACAACCTTATTTATAGTTGCGTTCAAATGCGGTTCAATACCGTATGTATATAATATGAAAACAGGACCTATAGTTACAGGACATACATGATGCTGATTTTGCGTTTGCGTGACATGAAGAGGCACTTAAATCCTGTTTTGACATGTTAATATGTAATGTTTTTGTATCTCAGCAAGGGTTTATATTACTTCCTATGTTAAGAAAATGGCATGTAATGATAAATTGAGCTTATTTGTTTATATATATGTAGTTTTATTTGTCTTCAAGTATTGTCTGGTGGCCTTGGTAGCTGGGATATAATGGATGTATAGGCAGCTGAAGTGACATGGTGAGGGAGTGGAGTGGGGGAGAGTTGGGGGAATGTTCCTCCAGATTTTTTAAAATTCTAAATGCTCTTAGATGGCATTTCACTCATCTCAGAGTCCTAAACATCTTTACACTTTTACTTTTGTACAAATAAAATATGTCAAGTTCTCATAAAGACTCAATACAAATGAGCCTGCTATTTTTCTCTGTTGTTATTTTCTTCTTAAAACAATAAAAAAAATGGGCACAATTCTGTATAGGCAGCTGCCTTTCTGCCTTAAGGCAGCTACGCTCCGGTCAGTGGATAAGGCATTAACCACAGACCTCTCCCCCGCGGGTGTTCACTCCTTGGTGGAGGCATCACAGACCTCTCTCCCGCGTGAGTTCAATCCGTGGCAGAGGCATCACAGACCTCTCCCCCGCGGGTGTTCACTCCTTGGTGGAGGCATCACAGACCTCTCCCGCGTGAGTTCAATCCGTGGTGGAGGCATCACAGACTTCTGCCCCGCATAGGTTGACTCCATGGTGGAGGCATCACAGACCTCTGCCCCCTGTGGGTTCACTCCGTGGCGGAGGCATCATGGACCTCTGCACCGTGTAGGTTCACTCAGTGGTGGCATCACAGACCTGCCCCGAGAGGGTTCAGTCCGTAGCAGAGGCATCACAGACCTCTACCCAGCATGAGTTCACTCCGTGGCTGAGGCATTACGGACTTCTGCCCCACCTGGGTTTACTCTGTGGCATAGGCATCACAGACCTCTGCCCCACTTGGTTTACTCCGTGGTGGAGGCATCACAGACCTCTGCCCTACGTAGGTTCACTCCGTGGTGGAGGCATCACAGACCTCTGCCCCACTTGGTTTACTCCGTGGTGGAGGCATCACAGACCTCTGCCCCAAGTGAGTTCACTCCGTGGTGGAGGCATCACAGACCTCTGCCCGAAGTGAGTTCACTCCGTGGTGGAGGCATCACAGACCTCTGCCCCACTTGGTTTACTCCGTGGTGGAGGCATCACAGACCTCTGCCCCAAGTGAGTTCACTCCGTGGTGGAGGCATCACAGACCTCTGCCCGAAGTGAGTTCACTCCGTGGTGGAGGCATCACAGACCTCTGCCCCAAGTGAGTTCACTCCGTGGTGGAGGCATCACAGACCTCTGCCCGAAGTGAGTTCACTCCGTGGTGGAGGCATCAAAGACCTCTGCCCCAAGTGAGTTCACTCCGTGGTGGAGGCATCAAAGACCTCTGCCCCAAGTGAGTTCACTCCGTGGTGGAGGCATCACAGACCTCTGCCCGAAGTGAGTTCACTCCGTGGTGGAGGCATCAAAGACCTCTGCCCCAAGTGAGTTCACTCCGTGGTGGAGGCATCAAAGACCTCTGCCCCAAGTGAGTTCACTCCGTGGTGGAGGCATCAAAGATCTCTGCCCCCATGTGATTTCACTCCGTGGTGGAGGCATCAAAGACCTCTGCCCCAAGTGAGTTCACTCCGTGGTGGAGGCATCACAGACCTCTGCCCCAAGTGAGTTCACTCCGTGGTGGAGGCATCACAGACCTCTGCCCCAAGTGATTTCACTCCGTGGTGGAGGCATCACACACCTCTGCCCCAAGTGATTTCACTCCGTGGTGGAGGCATCACAGACCTCTGCCCCAAGTGAGTTCACTCCGTGGTGGAGGCATCACAGACCTCTGCCCCAAGTGAGTTCACTCCGTGGTGGAGGCATCAAAGACCTCTGCCCCAAGTGAGTTCACTCCGTGGTGGAGGCATCAAAGACCTCTGCCCCAAGTGAGTTCACTCCGTGGTGGAGGCATCACAGACCTCTGCCCCAAGTGAGTTTACTCCGTGGTGGAGGCATCAAAGACCTCTGCCCCAAGTGAGTTCACTCCGTGGTGGAGGCATCAAAGACCTCTGCCCCAAGTGAGTTCACTCCGTGGTGGAGGCATCACAGACCTCTGCCCCAAGTGAGTTCACTCCGTGGTGGAGGCATCAAAGACCTCTGCCCCAAGTGAGTTCACTCCGTGGTGGAGGCATCAAAGACCTCTGCCCCAAGTGAGTTCACTCCGTGGTGGAGGCATCAAAGATCTCTGCCCCCATGTGATTTCACTCCGTGGTGGAGGCATCAAAGACCTTTGCCCCAAGTGAGTTCACTCCGTGGTGGAGGCATCACAGACCTCTGCCCCAAGTGAGTTCACTCCGTGGTGGAGGCATCACAGACCTCTGCCCCAAGTGATTTCACTCCGTGGTGGAGGCATCACACACCTCTGCCCCAAGTGATTTCACTCCGTGGTGGAGGCATCACAGACCTCTGCCCCAAGTGAGTTCACTCCGTGGTGGAGGCATCACAGACCTCTGCCCCAAGTGATTTCACTCCGTGGTGGAGGCATCACAGACCTCTGCCCCATGTGAGTTCACTCCGTGGTGGAAGCATCACAGTTCTCTGCCCCAAGTGATTTCACTCCGTGGTGGAGGCATCACAGACCTGCCTTAAGTGAGTTCACTCCGTGGTGGAGGCATCACAGACCTCTGCCCGAAGTGAGTTCACTCCGTGGTGGAGGCATCACAGACCTCTGCCCCAAGTGAGTTCACTCCGTGGTGGAGGCATCAAAGACCTCTGCCCCAAGTGAGTTCACTCCGTGGTGGAGGCATCAAAGACCTCTGCCCCAAGTGAGTTCACTCCGTGGTGGAGGCATCACAGACCTCTGCCCGAAGTGAGTTCACTCCGTGGTGGAGGCATCAAAGACCTCTGCCCCAAGTGAGTTCACTCCGTGGTGGAGGCATCAAAGACCTCTGCCCCAAGTGAGTTCACTCCGTGGTGGAGGCATCACAGACCTCTGCCCCAAGTGAGTTCACTCCGTGGCGGAGGCATGTATGATTGGAGGCTTCATCTTTGGTTGCTGCCCAAATATAACCAAATATGATGTTTAATGAGCCTGGTCATACAATTGTCAAGCTTGTCGTTGGCTCCGGGGGGTTGTAAACCTCACCTCACCATTTTTGGTTGGAATCCCACTGGGAACTCAACTCGTAAGTGAGAAAGTGCCGATTCTTACGTATGGCGGGAAGAATACACTACTGGTTCTACCCAGGAATAAGTGGGTCTGCCTCCACCTCCAAAAAAATAAAGTCCAGCGTCATACATAGCCTTAAATGTGCTGGAAATGATGTTGAACACCAAACAAACCATCCTTTGAAATCAAGTGTCAACACACCTATGTGTAGCAAAGCATTTATTTGGGTTGGCTTGGTAGTGGGAATCCCAGCTATTGAAAGTACAGAAGATCTACCCAAACTGGACAAAAGTGAGGATCTCTACGATGTCTGCCTTATTTCATGTCTGCATTTGTGGTTATGATTTGTTGAGCTTGTGTCTTTTATTCCTTATTTATGCCTTCAAAAGAACCTCTGTGGCAGTGATAGTAAAGTTGCGGTGTTTGAAACCGTCTCACCTCTTACTGTTTTTTCCCAGGAAAAAGTGGTTGGTCTGCATCCACCGCGAAAAAATCGATAATCCTATATAGCTTAAAAGTGCTGAAAATGATGTAAAACACATTCAACCAAATCAACCTTGTCATAATTATTATTTATTTGTGACTATTCCCGCCAAGACTTCAAGTCCCCTGAGTTACTAATTTAAGGAAACATAACTCTGCAGCCTATATATATTTAAGCATACAGAGTTGTCTTCCATAACATGGATAGACTTATTATTC